>JBAJNP010009123.1:0-18777 GCA_036877545.1 Yasuhikotakia modesta
AGTGTAAACAGTGCATTGAATAATGTCCGTGGGTCATAGATGAAGGCGACATTTGCTGACTCGGTGGCCCAAATTCCATGAACACGTTCTTTCCTGAGACTGGAGTGTTTAGACTCTCTGGTATTGTAGACATGGTCATGTCTCTCTCTCTCTCTCTCTCTCTCTCTCTCTCTCTCTCTCTCTCTCTCTTCCGTCTTCTTTGTTTTCCTCTATTATCTGAGTGAAGGATGAATCCCAATTTAAACTCAACTGATTTTTTCACTTTCCATTCATAAGAAAATGTAGTTTGTCTCTGTGAAAAGTCTAGGTACGATGCTGTGGATCCACACAAACTCGCTCAAAGGTTTGAATCGTGCAATTATGAATATTTATCAAAGGTGCTCTCTGATTGGTCCACTCCCGCAAAGAGTGAAGCGGATTGGTAAATCGAGGGTAGGGTCCGAAGGACCTGATAGATTCCAAAAATGAGACCAACCTGTGACTTCATTGTGCAATGCTAATATAGAAATTTAGGGAATGAACGTGAACACGTGGGCCGTATGTGCAGAGGGTCAGTGCCAAGATTAGAAGTCTCAACAAAATCGTTTTCAATTTATCACACATGGTGTGAATATTAACATTATAATTTAACAGCGTCACAGGAACTGACAATTTAGCCCAGAAATAGCCAAAAGCATTTTAGCTAAGTGTATTTATAAAATTGTGCTATAGTAATTATCAAATTATTAATATTTTAAAACAACAACACGATTAGTATTTAACATTATATTCATAATAGGAATAAAGGAACCTAAATAAATCATCATAGCAATAAACAAAACCGTGTAAGTAAACAAGTTTATATCATAAGTTTGATATAAAACTAAGAAAATAACATCAAACACAAGCATAAATGATTAAACACAGGTATAAATGTGTTTATCCAAGCAAATACGAATTACCTGGTTGATTTATTTTATTAATGCTGAAACCAGCTAAATTAGCATTACACTGTTGTTTAATTCATACGCATAATTAAACGTGTAATTACTCTTGCAGCTTTGTGCAGATTCAACCGCGCACGCGCGCGTGGGTTGACTCGTTGCCTTGCGGTTCAGTGAGAACACAGGTTCTATAGTTTGATGAATCTCTTTCACACCTGAGTTTGGTTGACGAAGCAGTAACGTGCATAGAAATCGGCTTTTGTGATTTAATTCTACAAACAAATTCTTTTGTTTGCAGATTTGATAAAACCATTTGATAAAACCAAAACCATTTATCCACATGTACGTCATATTCCCAGTAAGGATAAAAATTGAGCGATGACTACAACCAGGCAATCTTTCCCTTCCACACGTTGACAAATTACAATCGAATAAAGAAACTAGTAGTTCTCTTTCAAACAACATAATTTCCACTTATGATACAGGTGCAAATAAACTATTAAACTAAAATATATAACGTTCTGTGAAATTAACTCAAATGTGTATCCATATACAGCTGTTTTTACATTTAATAGCAATATGCAACAAAACCTGATTGTGACTGCAGTTGTGTAGATCTAACCTACCTGTCATCACATAAAAAACTCGTTTATTTCGATATTTCAGTAATTACCCGTTTACAATTTGTCGGTTTATTTCCAAGAACAGGCGTCAATTTTAAGGGTCTTCTGGTGCAGTTTGGTTAGGGATAAATAATACCGCTATAAATGACATGCAGATACTGGGGTGACTTCTTTAGAAATACTATTTCCATGATCCTGGAGATATTTATGACGTGGTCATAAAATGCAACGCTGGTTTTACTAGACGCAGGTAAGAATGAAGAGCCGTCCACATACCGTCTGTGCACGATGACCTCCACGTTCTCTTCTCTATGCTGTTGTCTCCTCTCATCTCCCCGATACGGTCACAGTCTCCACATGTATTGACTTACATTCTGCCATACAAAGAGGTTTGAAAAGAATAGCAGTTAATATGTCGCCGATACCAGCACCGATGAGTCCAGATGCTGTGGACTGACGACCACTTTTGTAAATACCTGTTAGATATCCGCCATACTCAAAATGATCTAGTTTAAAGCAATTTGTTTTGCTTTAAACAAAATGACATTCGTAAAGTAGCGGGAAACCTTCATCAATAGCGACAATAATGACAGTATTATAACCGATAATTATCACCATTCAGGACGCATTGAAAAGTGTTTAAAAAATGAAAATGTTTTTCCATGCAGTTGCTGCTGATGACGGTGTTTATTGTCCCAATAAAAATGAAATTATGAGATACACATATGTATAATATTACATGGCATAAAACACAGTTAAACTACTAAAAAAACTAGACACATGACAGTTAAATTTATTAGACAATGTTTTTTTGTATTGATCATAAAGTGATTTCTAATATGTTATGACGACCAACCAAATATGTGAATTCAGAGACAGTATGAACACTATACAGGAGCAAAGACATGATGAAATCAAATCGGCATCACTTTTATATAGAAATAATGATTTTAAGATTTTCAGTTGTGCTAGTACTTTGCTTATCTTCAGTCATTGTTACAACACAAACCAAATGTAAGTTTTAAATAAAGAACACTTTCTGTTGATCTCTGTTAGAGAAGGTATTGACATTACAGAACAGTGAGATGTGGTCAGTCCATAATAAACAGCACACAGTGTAGATGACACCACAGTAACTCAAATAAAGCAGCATGTGAGATGATGAGTTGAAGCACTTTCCAGGGAAGAGGATCATTAAGATGAAGAGTCAAACACCTGTTATGCTGTGCTGAGACTGTTCAGTTCATGGCCTCATCCTTTAGCAGGGCCTGACAAACTCTCCTCAGAAGTAGTAACAAATTCACTTCCAGTCTAAATTTGTTAATAAATCAGATTAATATATCTGTTATTGGTGGCATAGGAATCTTGGGGAGTCTTAATTTTTTCAATATGAATCTTTCTAGTTAGTGACATATGAGATGTCCTGTTGATAAAGAGTTCCTGAAAATCATACCATACAAGTCAGACAGATGCTGAATTATTATAAGGATTGTTAACAGATTTTAGAGAGCATCAACACAGGGGCTGTGGCTGTATTTATTCATATATATATATATATATATATATATATATATATATATACACACATTATACATTCTTTCTCCACTAAATTCGATCCGACACAAAGATCCAATTGTAAAGTCAATCCTGATCAATCCTGATGATAATACAACTGTTTTTTTAGGTTTTTCTCAGAGGGTTTTGAGCAGCACCTTCAATTTGCTGCTTCACTGAATTCCAATGGACACAAAGACACTGAGAGTGTTTGTTGAGAGAGAGAGACACCCTGAGATGTAACCACAGATTACTGTCAGTCAGTACTGAGGGTTAAGCTGTATGTTAAAATAATGTAGACAGGTGAGGGCAAAGTTCATAGCAGAAGCACTTTATATTTCATTGTAATTATTATTTTAAGAATTATATTAATAAAAACAAACAATAATGTTTGATGAAACATTGTTGCCCCCAAACTGTCTTCAAATTAATGTATTTTGTAGAAAATAAATGCAGAAAATGTTTTACACATTTTACAGTGTTTTACTATTTTTGTATAAAGGTTTTATTATTTTTATGTTTGTTTTATAGATATTCGGTATGTTTATTTTAATAATCATCTCTATATAAATTCTCTATATTAAAAAAAAATCTAATAAACCCTTTAACCTGCAGATTTAACACAAAAATGGTTTAGAGGTGAATTCAGAACTGAATCCTATTTTTCTAAAATGAGTTTATTTTTTGTTTAGTGTTTGTTCTTAAACTGTATTTTATAGTTTCATAAATGCATTGGTTTGCTTTAATCCTGTATTTACATTGTTGTATATCTTCATCTTCAGCAGACGGGACTCAGTGCTTCATTTGTAGCCTTCAGACCTGAATACAAAGCCTTCAGACCTGAATACAACAAACACACAGAACAAAATCCTATAATCCTTCTGTGTGCAGACCTTCTTAAGCTTCATATTGCTGTCTTATAAAGTGTGAAGTTATAAAATGTTACTGAGCAACTAACTGTTAGCTACCTGTTGCTGTTGTTGTTGTGCTAAACTTGGAATCACTGATGCTATGTTTACTGAAATAAACTGTAAATCCACCCACTCTTCTGGTTTGGTGAACAGGCTTCAAATTGAGTGAAAGATCATATGGTTTTTAAAAGACCAACCATTTCCAAATATATGAAACATAGCGGACATCAAAACACACAGCTATGATTCAGAGGCAGTTTTGCGGGCAATTGGAAAGGATCTGCTATGAATCTTCTGCTACCTGTTAATCTGCACACATCACTCACCTGTGCTGATAACCCGGGCAGGTGAGGGTGAGCTGCGACACACAGCTGTGATGCGTGGATGGAAGAGACAGGACTATGACAACCCAACAACCTCCATCATTACCACAGCAGCGGGGGTCAGAACGGTCTGCCCAGCATCCCCCGCCTGCCCAAAAATTGCCCTCCAAAATAACCAATTACCTGAGTTAGGTGCTACTGGGAGAAATAGAAAAATCTGCCCCAATAGATGGTTACTTAATGCATCAACAAGGAGAAAAAGAAATGACTGCGTAATTGTCATTTGTGGTATTTTTGCTTGTTGTGTCTCCAGACTAAACGGCAGTGACAGACAGCCATCACATGTTCAAAATATGCAGTAAATTAGGCTGCACTCCCATGCATATTGAAACAAGGCGTGATTACACGGCTGCAAATGTACTTCACATTGTTCAATTAATAGCTCATAAAAACAAAAAGCATGCAAATTTTCCAATTAAATCATTATGTGTGACAGAGGAGCCTGCGGCTGGAAAGCTGTGCTCTCTGTCCCATTTTCCATTTTTGTTCCAAGATAAGTCCCAAACAAAGACGGAGGAGAGGTCAGTACTTCACTACACCTGAACACGTTCCTCTTTCCCCTTGATCTTCTAAGGCAGACCACCATTAGTCTTAATAATGGAAAATTGTCATGTTGATACAAGTCTCTCTCTCTCTCTCTCTCTCTCTCTAAATAAGTTGTAGGTGGAAGCTCCATTTATTCTAAAGTTCTTTGTGTCGAAGGCCAGAGATGGAGCTTTTGTGGTGGGGAAGAGAAAAAGGTGCTGGATGCTCTTTCCATAGTCAAGATAATTATCCCCACTGTGACCTTAATGATCCAGCCTTCTCCCCCAGCGACTCCTCCGTGCACTGCAGCGCTCCTCAGCCCCTCTCCGCCCCCTCCCCCCTCAGTGCCCTGTGTCAGGGAATATGAAAACCCCTATAATGAAACCATTTTGGCTGATGGAAAAAGGCCTCCTCGAGCTGCACTTGCCACAAAGACGGCTCAATTATGTGAGTAATTGTGATAATTTTCCATCCATTCATGGCTCTTTCAGAAAGGGAAGAAAAGAGAGGAGAAAACAGAGACACTGAAAGGGAAATTACACAGACAATGTAGAGTGTGAAAATTGTTACACAGAAATGACTGTAAGAAAAGTGTAAGTCTATAAATAAATATGTTAATGCAGGCAGGCCGTACACACACCAGAACCCACGTCACAAACAAAAAGCGGACTACGTGAGCGCGTGCGTGGATGGATGACCGCTACAGGAGAATAATGCCGAGATGAAAGTACATGTGCAGCTGTCTGAAAATTAAAGCTCTTTCGACTTCCTATTGACAAAGCTGAGCCTCTAAAAAAGCTCCCCAGTGGTTAGAGATCATTTGGAGCCCTGTGACAGGAAAAAGGATAATTACCTCTCTGAGAGAGGCAGGCGGACTGACGCGCCCCTCAGACGCGCTGCTGAATGCAGGAGCTTGATAGAAGGCAGGGAGAAAATTTTGTGCTTTGCTTTTTCTTTTATTCCATGGAACATGTTTTGTTGGCTGGAAGACAAGGCGGTGAGCGGCGCTGAGTGCATTAAACCCTGGGTGTTCGCAAATATATGGTTCCTCCGTCCATCATCTCGTACTTAGAGAAGAACTCTGAAATGCATTAAAATGTCTCCGGCATTCTGCGCAGACAGCAGAGGCCCAACGGGAAACAGGTTCAACATTTCCTTACAATGCTGAGGAATATTCAGGCATTCGTCTGTAATTTCTCTCTCCGTTTATGTGAAGAAATATTATTCTGCGTCATTTTAAAAACGATACATAATAAATGCTGAAAAATTCGCATTCATAACCCCAATAGTTTTTGCAGTGGCCAAGTGAAAAGGGACAAAATGTGTCACAATATTTACTTTTGTAAAGCGTAAACACAAACACGTCCACTTCTGTCTTCTGATATTTCAGCATCTTGTGCTGAACCCTAATATTTCAACACATAAAGCCAATAAGGGACCATCGCATGTGACGCCACTGGCCAGCATCTGATGGTTTCCATATAAATCACACAAACAGTGTCTCCTTATATCCACTTCCCCCTCTTTCTTCATCTCTCCTCTCTCATCCCTAAACTGTTCCCACATGTATGAAGTCTGACCCCCTGTGGGGGGTCCAGAAACATCTGTAGAAATTTAGGCCACTGGGAGCTCAATGGTAATCAAATAATCACTTCAGTGTCATGGCAGAATCTGATTTTGCATTTTCTAACTTGAGAGCTAGTTATAACAGGAAGAGGTTAACATGTTTGAACTGAACGTTCTGTTTTGGAACACCTGGAATACCTGGAAAGTAACTGCTGACCAGTCAGATCATCAGTGTGAATAGATCCATAAGAACTGGTGTTTGTTGAAAGATTGAACATTTTCATCAATCAGAGTCAAACTGAAAGATAACATTGTCCTTCAGTCACCAACACCAACAAAAACAGTAATTATCATCATTCAGAATGAAATAGTAACTTGATTTGCATCCATCTGTCAGACCAAACCGCTTAATAAAGAGTTTCATAAGCATAAAAAAGACAACACACATGCAAAATGTTAAGTAAATGAATAAATAAACTAGTTAAATCTAATGTCTGTTCATATAAGCAACAACTTAGGGAGCAAAATGGTTTAAAAATTGATTCATGTTTCCTCTGTTTGCTGTGCAGTGAAAAAATATGAGCCAAATGTACAGAATATCACATTTTTCACAGCTTTTCAATCTCTCTTGCCGTCATTATGACTTATGTGTGTTTTTACTAAATGCAAGACAAAATATTACATGAGAAACAACATAACTGTGTTCCTGTGCTGGGGTTGGTAAATACAGCAAAAATGTACAAAATGTAAAATAAATAAAACAAAAAAAATAATTATAGTTAATCTGTGTTTTAAAGAAACCCCAGACCCCTGCAGCAGAAGTCAGAGATTGAGGAGTGTGTGTGTGTGTGTGTGTGTGTGTGTGAGAGAGAGAGAGAGAGAGCTGCTGTTATACATGTAGGGGCAGTGTGAGGGATGGGTTGAGCTGTCTGTGTAGAGTGATGCAGGCTGGGCTGCCTGGCTGCTGACTCCACTCTAATGACAGAGAGGGTAATGACAGAAGCCCAAACAGCAGGAAGAGGAAGATCAATCTATAGCTGAGATGGAGAGATGGAAGAGAGGGGAGGGATGCAGCGGAAAAACAGGGGAGTGAGATTTCTATTACATTCTCTCTCTGTGTGTTAGACTGTCTGTGAGTGCATCTGCCTCCCCCGCCTTGCTGTTAGCGCATGCCACACATTAAAACACAGCAGATCAATAACTATTAACACTCTTCAGTAGAGCCACACCAGCCACATCTGATGGGGGGTAGCCCAGGTCAGTAGGAATTGAGAAACGCAGAGAAGGGTGGAGTATGAACAGAGGTAAAATGAAACAGGACAAGAGTTACCACACAGCTGCCTGAGCAAACAGCACAAATTACTCTTATTATTTTTATTCCACTTACTCTGATGTTTTTCCTGCCTCCACTGCTCTTGCAAAACAAAACCCCATCCAAGTAAATCAAGTCTTCAAGCAGCGGGTCTAAATTGTGAACTTTTTATAATTTAAGATTTATACAATTGATTGAATTGAAAAGATTATGTTATTAGGATTTTTTTAATTGACCATGTTAACTTAATGTTTTCAAATCCGTGGGGATAACATGGATCATCAGTTGATTTAGTAAGTTTAGTAGTTGATTTTTATTAAAGAAAATTAAATTATTTTTAGTTTTTAGGGAGGTTGTTATGCAAATAATATGGAATAAAGATCAAAATAGAAGAATGTTTACAATTCAGACTTTTTGGACCATACTGTGCAATCGCAAATAGTACAAATGCAGCAGTGATAAGATTTGCCTACAGAAAAGGAAAGAACTGCCACAACGGAGTCATAAGAACAACAGCAATGAAAAGACGTTTCTGAGAACAAAAGATAAACTGCTTAAAAAACAACATAAATAGCTGCAATTAAAAAAAACAGCTGAAATTTGGGTAAATTTTTGTGTAATAGTCCTTACTGGTCTAAATATTTAGCCGCATCAAGCACAAGGAAACAGAAACCCGAATTATTACCAGCACAAGCAGATGATTCAATGATGTCACATTTCTCTCACTTACAAAAACTGAAAAAAATCTCTCTGAAATAATACCGCAGAAATAAAACAGGAACCTACTATGTGATCAGTCGACATCTATCAGTCAAAGATCTAAGCTGAGCATTTATGGCTCATACACACAAATAAAAAATGTGCTATTTGTTAATTTTTAAAAACGCATTCATTTGAAAAGGCAACTCCTGAACATTTAATCCTATTACAGGACAAATGTAACCAGCACTGGGGACACGCCACTTTACTATCTACATTAATAACCAAATATGGAGTTTCAACAAAACCCCAATCCTAAACATGAGGGTCCAGTCTTACAAAGTATTCAAAGTCGTTTACTAATCCAAATAAAGATGTGGATCCTGGCTGAAAAGTGTCACAATAATAACTTGAGTGTGTTGAGAACGAGGGTCCATTAAACAGAGTCCATTAAGGGCCGTGCCCATGTGTGAGGTGTGCTGTATCCAATCCTTCTGTCTGGACGTGAGAAGTGTGCTACTGATATTCAGATGCTAATGGATTTAGCACAATTATCTCATCATTTGAGCAAATGGACTCAGCCGTGCGCGTCACCGTCTCAGAGAATGTGCTTCCCCAAACAGCGTCCATGAAGATGTAACTACAGTTAAGTCTGTCTTTGTTACAGAGGGTCATTACGGAAGCAAAACTCCTCAATGAGACTATTCTACAGCCGGAGAACAGGCAGACACTTTACAAAGCACTGCATGACACAGGGACAGATCTAGCTGATTCAGTGTTAACCATCATACGCTTTATTAACTATGATGTGCCTCAAAGCTGCAACCACATTATTACAGTGTACAGTACTGTTCATAGTAAATACACAAATAAAAAATAAGTACACACAGAATGCATATATAACTGTTAATAAACATCATAGTAAATAGCATTGTCACATTTATAAACATGCAACAGTTTTTATTATATTTATAAAGTATACATTGTATTTATAAAGTATACATTGCGAGTTTGGGTAGGTTATACTGTTTATAACTAGCTGTGTGTGTGTGTGTCAGGGGATTCCTAGGTCTCTGGACTCTCACTAGTGTCTCTATCCTCAACATGTTTGTGTGTCGGCACAGACACAATGGTTGTCGTCACATAGTCTGGGCTCGTAATGTGCTTAGAGAAAGAAAAAAAAGAGATTGTACATGAAGATGGGAGCAGGTTGAATGGTACAATACTCTCATTTAGAGACCTAAGCCTTCCAGGCTCACAGGCCAACTGTCCCTCTGTCTCCAAGCCTCAGCCCTAGGAACAGATCTGCACTCTAGGGACAGCCAGACTGCTAATATGTAGCGTATTTCATCTCGCACCACAAAGAACTCCACAACACCACTGTTTTTGGTGGACCACGTCTGCAGTTTATTAAGGACAGAACAGTAAATAAAACCACGTAAACACACTCTCGGCTCTGTGGTCTGTCTCGCTCAAGTCCAAAACCGTTCTGACACATTTAACAATAAAACTTTCCAAATAAAATTGTGTCTTGGTTCACTTATTTCTTTTTAACGCAAGTATCAGACATTACATACAACCTTAGACACAAATTCAATAACGTAAGGATATCCTCAATATAGTAGTTCAATATATGCATACACAGTTTCATACTTTGAAATTATAGAAAATTGTTTCAGTCTAACATTACAATGAATTTTGATCGTATAGTGGTAATTATTTTGTTCAGTGACATACCTGCAGTTTATTAAGGACAGGACAGTAATTAAAACCACGCAAACACACACTCTTGGTTCTGTGGTCTGCGGGGAATGTGAGAAGAGAGAAAAGTGAACCGCTATCCCCATTAACACTGTAACTGCAACTGTTTAACAACTCAAAGAAATGGTCACGAATACACAATTTAGGACATAAAAAGACAACATACTTTCGGCAAAACTTAACTGCATGATGTTTTAGGAACATAATCCACCTTTTTCATTCCATTTAAGAACCAAAGTAACCTGGAAAAGAAGGAAAAACCCCACCTCTAAAATCGGTGCGGGCGGCAACTTGAACAAACTCATAAATGGCTAATTAACACATAACTCGGATACACACAAAAAATAACAAAATACAAACATCCTATTTGACTCAGTCCAGCATTAAAACGTGTATTTCACTGATATCAATCAAAATCGTAACTCAATCTGATATATTTTAACACTGTGTTACAGAGCAAACAAAGCAAACTTTAAGATTGTAGGTGAGGCATTTTCCTTCAACGGGGGGTACCACGACTCAAGTCATTCAAATGAATAGCAAAGACGCTTTGCCTGGTAGAAATATGCCCTTGTACATATAACCATACACCCTACACAAAGTACTTCTCATTTCCTCTTAAAGCTTACTTAAGTCTAAATCTTAGTCAATTCTTGACATTTGACTTCAAACATCAGTTCAACCCTCTATAGAATTTGATAGAATTTTGAACAACTCTGCAAGAGGATCTTTCTGCCCTGATTCAGTCAATATCATACTCATACACTCAAGCAGCCATCTCACAGGTCTCACTAGCCTACCCGCCCTGGTCCTCACTGTTCCTTTATTGGGTTTAAAGGCAGTATCTGCTACAGTCACTGTTCTTTG
Source organism: Yasuhikotakia modesta (assembly GCA_036877545.1). Lineage (NCBI taxonomy): Eukaryota > Metazoa > Chordata > Actinopteri > Cypriniformes > Botiidae > Yasuhikotakia > Yasuhikotakia modesta. Next base: position 11,125 of record JBAJNP010009123.1, read on the forward strand.
GGACTTCTTCTGTTCATGTCCACTTTTGCAACTTGAGGTTTTATGCATAGAGCTTCTGACTGATCTGCTCATAGAACTGGCATCATTTGACATGACATTGGATTCAGCTTGAACACTCTGGTTGCTCACAGATTCTCGAGGCCTTTCCCCATCACTGATGCACAAATGATCCGGTTCCAATTCATGTACACTTGTCATCATCAGACTGTTCACTGCTCGTTTATCTAACTTCACATTCATCACTAGAACTCTCAGTGTTCACATTCATTTCTGGGAGAAGGATTCTTCTCTCTTGTTTGACTCACACAGTCTGAATGACCCAACTCTGTGACGTGTTCTTTGGTCGTCTCCTTCACAGGACCTTCTCCGGTACTTTGAGGTGCTTTGGGGCCTACCCCTTGTAAAATCCATACAGCTGTTCTACTGGCTCTTGATTTTCTGTTCCTGTTCTGAGAAAAGACTCTCTGTTTGATTTCTTTCCTCCTCCGACACTGCTGACAGGACTGTAGATTCAATGTCCAGCTCTTCCAATGGAAGGAAATTGATTGGGGGAGGAAATTACGATGGGCCACTTTGCTGTTCTTCGTTGTGGGATTCTCAACTCTGCAATGATGAATCTTTCCATGTTACTACATGAACTGCTAAATTCCACACATCCGCCAACTTTCCTTTTCCTCTTTCCTTCTTATTTGCCAAGAGGACATGGTCTCCAACCTCCAGCGGAGCACCCTTAGATCTTTTATTATACCCTTCAGTTTGTTTTCTCTGTGCATTCGTAGTGTTGCCCTTGGCAATATGCAAGGTGCAGTTTCATTGTCCCTCTCTCTATGTGACGGCCCCCTTTTTCTGTCAACAAAGAACACAACACGAGACACAGTGGGATCTGTTTTCTGCTTTATCCGTATCTCCTCCATAGAAAAACTGGCAGAGTGCTGACACCTCCATGGACAAAATTATTGTTCTGGGCTAGATGGACACTAAGAAATGGACTGCTGGCTTCCCAGTTTAGGCAGGACTCAAAGACAGCTTTCACCCCTTCACTACTAATCATCTTCAGTTTTTCCTCTGGGGACCCCATGCTACTCTCACAAGTTTGATGGTGCACATTCACTGACAATCGGAAAGTTTCTTGGATGGTCTCGGAGGCCACATGTTCAGCTTTAGTCTCTAAAGCATCACAGACCTCTAGAGTTCTGGCAAAAGGTCGGCAGCTCAAAAGATCAGCAGGAACATTCTTGGTCCCATGTATCTCAAGTCAAAATCAAAAGGGGCCAGCTTAGATACCCACCTTTGCTCACAGGCATCTAACTTTGGCTTTGACATTATATACGTCAGGGGATTGTTATCAGTTAACACTGTAAATATGGTCCCCTTCAGCCAATGGGCAAATTTATCACAAACTGCCCACTTCAGAGCATAGAATTCTAACTTATGAGCAGGGTAATGGGACTGGGCTTTTGACAGGGTCTTGCTCGCAAAAGCAACCAGGTCTCCAAAAATCGATGTCATCATGCCTGAGAATGTTGCTGGGCTATTACATAAACCCTGAGCCATACGGTTATATTCATAGAGCCCCACTGGAGTTATGCATGCCGTATATTTACGGCCATCCTCATGAATTGGAATGTTATAGAAGCCCAATGTTAGATCCATGGTGCTAGAATAACAATTTCCCCCTAATGATGCAAGGGCATCAGCTTGATGGGGTAAAGAATATGCATCCTTCTCTGTCCTCTGGTTGAGCCACCTAAAGTCTGTGCATATCCTTAGCTCACCAGAGGGTTTCCAGACTAAGACTAACTGTGAGGCCCATTCACTGTTTGATTTTCGAATAATACCACGCTCCTCCATCTCATTCAATGTTTGTCTTAACCCTATTGAATCGACAAACGCGTATACGTGTTTTGAGGCATAACACCAAAAATAACTTAAATTACACGTTCAGTTTTGATCGTACAGATAAGAGCAATATATCAATCAAATCTGTAGAGGCTCTACTTTTATTTGTATATTCTCATAAGAACAATAAAACGCTGTAATTTTGTAGAATAAAGAAAATATACAGGGTGCGCTCTCAGCAGTCTCTGTTTTAGTCACCTCTCTTCACAGACACGTAAATAAAACAACCCGAATCTCAGCGAAAACTTGCCACAAAGACAAAACAAAAATATGTATAGAAAGCAAAAATATGTATAGAAAGCTTGAAATAAACAATTGAGGTCAACATCAAATAATTAGTTTTTATGTAATCTGTATGAAAGTAAGGAGCGCTTCGTTTTCTCCGGTATCGCCTCATTATAGTTAATGAGATCCCGCCCACCATTGAGCGCTCCGTTCATATGTAGATGATCTGAGGAGAGGCAGGTAATAATGGACACGCCCCAGAGATGTGGGATAAAACGCCAAGCTTCATAATAGCATAACTTACTTTTCTTGCTCATTTATTACATTTTATATTACTTACTCAGACTCAGATGACGAACGTTTACATTTTGAAGAACGTGTAGACCCAGCAGAGGATATAATTCCTGAGTAAGCCTTTTATTATTACCTTCACGATTTAAAATGTTGCCTAGCAATGGCCTATTTTGTGTAAATATCCAATTGTGAAATATCTCCTTACATGCAACCTTATGTATGTAACTTTTAAGAAACATTTTGGGTTGTTTCAACTTTAGTTTTACAAACTGTGAAACTGTTCTTTTGTTCGCGAATATCTGATGTGGTAAACGCTTTGAATGCGTTATACCCGGCCATTGACGTTCACGATCTGAAGATGCAGTTTATTATCAGCTATACATCTTCTGGTAATTGCTCACAACAGTTTCAATTTTCCTTTAGGACTGTGGTTGCATCACCGGCATCTTGCACAAAAAAGGCACGCAAGTGTTCAGTTTTGAGGTCGCTGGAAAATCACAATAGGTAAGTGTACAATCAGTATTTGATAGACGTTAGATTTGTAGTAATTTTTGTGAGGGTTTATTTATTCATTTACTTCGTATGGTAAAACGTGTGCTATGTGATTGTGTTTTTTTTATAAATTAGTTTTAATATTCACCACAATGTTACTAATGTAGTTTGTGTAAACAGCATGCTTATTTTATTTATTTTTTATTTCAGATGTGAGAATAACCATGCAGAGGACCCCGTGGCAAAGAGAGCTAAACCAAATCAGCAGCCCACTTGGTCATGGAAAACAGACACTGATGATGACATGGCTCCACAGACTCTGAGATTCTTGCCTGCACGGGAACCTGGACCACAAGACCATGTGATGCACAAACTCTTATGAGTCTGTTCAAAATGTTTTTTTCCGAAACTGATGTGTCAACTCTGTGCCAAAACACCAATGCTCAGGCTGACAGGGCATGTGCAAAGGGTCATAAATATAAATTTATTGACAGATGTCAGCGTCAATAAGCTGTACTTCTACATTGGGCTACTCTTCTACATGGCCATGGTGAAGTTGAGGACCATCACAGACTACTTTCTTAGTAGACTAGACTTTCTTTTTCAGCCACAATCATGACAAGGGACAGATACCGCACCATTTCGTGGAATCTGCACATGAGTCACCCAGATGCAGACCAGGACAATGACAGAAAGAGGGGCACAGCTGAACATGACCGTCTTTTCAGAGTCAGACCCCTCATAGACACTCTCCGGCATGCATGCAAGGCTATCTATCACCCAAGAAAAAATTTGGCAGTGGATGAAAGAATGGTGGCATGCAAAGCAAATACAGGAATGACTCAGTACATGAAAGCCAAGCCAACCAGATGGGGCTTTAAGTTGTTTGTTCTTGCAGACTGATCAAACGGATGCACTGTAGATTTTGCTGTGTACACAGAGAAGAACAACTTTTACCACAGACCATGGACTGTCATATGATGCTGTGACATCCCTGTTGGACCATACAGTTTTGGGCTCTGGGTACCATGTATACATGGATAATTTTTACCCAAGTCCAAAGCTCTTAACAGACTTGTTTTGAAGTTTGGTGCATGTGGAACGTACAGAGAAAACAGGAAGGAATGGCCTCGGAATGCAGCAAACTCACTCACCAAAAAATCTGTGAGGGGCTCCATCAGGTGGATTCGAGATAGACATCTTGTGTTTGTGAAATGGATGGACAAACGAGATGTGTCTGTCTGTTCCACCATCCATGCAGCTTTTACAGGAGACACAGTGCAGAGGAGGGTAAAAACACAAAATGGATGGGAGACAAAGAGTTTTCCTGCAACGGTGACTGCCTACAACCAGCACATGGGGGGTGTTGACCCGTCCGATCAGCTGTTACAGTACTACAGTACACAGCACAAAACAAGTGGTACAGAAAGCTATTTCTACACTTCTTGGACATTGCTGCCACCAATGCTTTCATTGTTCACAAAGAGCTGTATGGCACCATGAGCCACAAACAATTTATGGAAGAACTAATTGCAGAGCTCTGTGGTGTGTCTTAGAAAATACCACCAAAACAGACCAGCGTTCAACGTGTCGGTACCAGGATCTGAGAAGGCCACAGGTAACACTGCTTGTGGCCGGACTTGTGTGCTTTGCAAAACAAAGCACGGCAAGAGGCAGGACACTCCATGGAAATGCCAGGCATGTGATGTTCACTTGTGTGTTCAGCTGAAAAGAAAATGTTTCCAAGAGTGGCACATAGGTTTATAGCGGTTCTTTTCTGTGTACTATATCTTGCACTTTTTCACTCAGTGTATGTACTGTATATGTAAAACCACATTTTCAGTAGGTTTGCTATTATATCGATGCACTGACAGACTCTTGTAACTGACTTTTGTGTTGTTTATTTGTTTGTTTTTCCTAATAAAAACTAAATGTTTAACTGCATTACCGTCACTATCCCCATCTCAAGTTTAAGTGTGATTGTGTATAGATATATTCTAAATAAACTACAACCAAAAGATATATATAACTTATTTTAACTTATTTCCCCAGATTTTTTCCTATCAATCCCTCTGAGTCACTCTCAGTCCCTGTCCCCCTCTCATTATGCAGCTCATTATGCTGTCCTTTGTCTTCTCAGGTGTCAATCACTCATTATGCAGGATAGTTCACGAACTCTCGCATAAAGCACTACCACTTTAAAAGTGACTTGGAAAATTGTTTTCTGTGAGCAAGCAAGCATGATTTTCACAAAATTTTGAAGCAAACACTCTATGCTACAATATAAGCCCAAAAAAGGTCTTGTGAATAAATATTCTGTATGTGTTTTATGGCCTTATTTCAGTGATTTCAAAATCTTGTTTTTTTACTAAACACGCATAAACATTGCTCCCTCAAAAACAAAATCATGTACATAAATGCTGCTAACAAATTATTGTAGCCCAGTCTCTGCCGTTTAAAGTGACATCAAACTTTAGTCATGTATATGTTTATAAGTAACTGAAAAAGCACAAATGTCAGGGCATGTCAAAATTTCTCCAGACTAAAAAACCCCCTTAGACCTCAGAGGGTTGATTTCTGATAATGGGTGGGCGGAACCCTTCTGTAAGGCAATCAGAAAGGCTTTTCATCTTTGAGCCTTATACAATGAACGGTATTCTTTACTTCACCACAATGTAACTTGTCACGAGAGAAGGTGCTTTCATACCGTCCTATAAGATCAGCAAGTTCTCTTTTCCAATAATCACTCAATTCACAAGATTCAATGTCAATTTCTGTTAGTCCCAATTCTCTCAGCTTTAGTTATAGTCAGTCTGCAGCTTAGTTTTCTCATTAAGCTCGTTCACTTGGGCAATATTCTGCTGAAACCCTTGGTGCTGATGTTCTGTGCCCTTCTCTGCAAGATCTAGCTCCTCTAGTGCAAGACATGGGTGCACATCTGCTAGTTTAGTATTGCGGCGCAAAACAATGGGGCGGTCAATCATATTGATCACTCTCATAGGAATCCATTTATTTCCCCAGAGAGGTCAAACACTGCGAGCTACCATGACATTTCTTGGTGCAGAATGGGAAGTGGAGGGTTCGAGCATTACAGTGCTTCCAACAGACAAGGTTCTTTCAACCTTCCCCAGAGCAAATGCTCATGTTGTGGCTCTAGTGTAATACACTGTCTCAACACTACGGTGCCAACTTTCTGTGGCATCTCATCTCCATGCCAGCGATCTGCATTAGAAAGCACATTCAGCAGGGGTTCTTGACTATCACCTTGAACCAGTTGAGAAAGGCTTTTCCAGTACCACTCGGTTTTCTTCATCTGACGAGTCACATGCCTGATGACATTTGATCCAACTATCATGACATCCTTTTGACCTGGAACAACTAGAAAGTTGATCACCATTTTGCATTCAAGCATATCCACACTCATATGTACACTTTGGTTTAGTTTCATTCCCTCCGCAGCCAGTAAGTACTTTTTAGTGGGCTTACTCGAATCCGCACAGATCAAATTCCAGTCTTTAAGTGAACGTTCATCTGATTCAATCAAAGTACAGGTAACAGATCCACTATCCACAAGGGCTAACAGTTTCACTTTCCCCTCAACCAGTACTGGAGCATAGAACAGATTGTCATCATCATTAATTCTCTGGTAGGTAGCTTTTGGAATTTCACAGGGAAACTTCACTTGTTTTTTTCCAGGGCATTCAAGACCTCTGTGTCCTGTCTTGAAACACTTAAAACACAGCCCTTCTTTGAAACAGTGAGTCTTTGTTGTATGATCTTGAAGTCTACATATTTTACAGGGGACTACAGGCACAACCTTACCCTGTTCAGCTTTCTGTTCTTGCCCTTTCTGTTGAACAAGGAACTGCTCTAGCAGAGAAACTACACGCCCAAGGAGAGCTGAGTCTAAACCACTTGCTTGGTTATGGGCAGTAGGCTGCTGTTGCGCCATGCACCAGGCGTTAGGAGGAGCTTCATCAAACATTCTCTCTCTATCGACTCAAACAGACTGCTTGTCTCTGTGGTGGCTGTCAATTAATGCTTGGATTTCACTTGCATTCCAACTCTCCAGTGGTTTATTTCGCTGTATACAGACCGGGCTTGGGCCAATGCCTAACAAACATCATCATCACTTCATGACTAGGGTCTTCGATTCTTTTCCCTTGTCTTTTTAGCCATTCATCAGCTAGGTCAATAGCTTTATTCAGTCTGATCTTGTCTGAGTTCAGTCTGAGTGCTTTGGCAAGGTTTCATAGAAGTCTCTCATAGGGGTTGTGGAGGAAATTGCGTCTCCAAAATGTTGTCTTAGAATCGAAAAGATGACATGTGGGTCTCTAGTCACATCAATCAGTGGATTGTTGCAGATACATGTCCTCACAATGTCTTTGGCATGGCCCATTAGCTTGTCGAGAATCTCTTGGCCCTGTTCGGACGCACTCAATCCCTTCTTGTTCAAATAAGCTTGCATCAATTCTTGCCATTCACCAATGATGCATCGATCTGTCTTATCACCTCTAAAGATAGGCGGTTCTTTGATGTCTTGATGCCTAACTATAAGGTTAAAATTTGACAGATCATGGCTTTGGGGTGAGGGCTGTTGGGCATCCACACAATCTCTCTGATTATTTTGCCCAGCAGACCTAAGGTTTGCAGCAATTTGGTTCCCTATTTCACTTCCTAGCTGCTTCATTAAATCTGCCATTGTTTGCCACTGATTCACTTGTTCACCCCCTGGGGAATTGT
>JBAJNP010009124.1:0-18776 GCA_036877545.1 Yasuhikotakia modesta
TTTTTTTTTCAAATGTGAACATTTAAGTGAAACTGATTTTTGTTTATTTGTTGGGTTTCACAAAAAAACATTCATTGTCAAATTCAGAGAAATAAAAAGATAAACAAAACATATATGGAGTAACGCTGTAGTCACAGAGCAGTCACTCACTCAGTGCTGAAATAGTTAGTTGGGGCCGGTGGCTCCACATGTTTTGTACATAAGTCTGTAACACGGGCCTACACAGGCCTCAGGAACTGTCCTATTATATATCAGACTGGTGCAACGGCTAGTGAAAAGGTTGAGCTTTGCTAACAGCACACGCTCCTCACATTTTGCACGGTGGTACTTTTTTACCTTTTGCACTCTAAAATGTGACAGAAAAAAAATCAGCTGTGGGTTGATTGGTTTTCTAAGCTTTCATTTCCTTTGTTTTGCGTTGGCTTCTACTATTGTTCTTGACCGCCTTAAACTACTGTTATCAGCTTGTACTCAGAGGGTGAAAACTGGAATCGCTGGAATACTGGATGTTTTCTTTTTGTTCAGTGGAAACGAAGCTGTGAAATGGCCTATGAAGCGTATCTTTACATTAGACACCCCTTCAGTTTACTTGAAGCCCAGGAACCCAATTGTGAAGAACAAATTTAAACTTTAGTGAATCAGGAGTAGGAGAGGAATAGAACTGAAGAAAAATATCTGTTGGACAATCGCTGTCTAAAAACGAAGATTTAACTTCACATGTAATTGCTTCCCTTTTGAGATTTTTGCTATGTTGACATTGTTCTTTTTATGAATTTAGACATTTAGCTTTGACAATCATAGTATGTTTCATTTTCTCAAGGGAAGTAAATTATGAGGCTGTTTAGTTTTGTACTTTTTGGTGTGCTGTTGGTGAAATTTTTAAATTGTGTGCAAACTGCAATAAATTATAAGAACCTTCATCTCCGTGCCATTTTTCTGTCATAACTTATATCATAATTGCCAAAGATGTGATGATTTACAGATTGGTAAGACCGTGTTTGTGTTTTTGCCTTTGGTTAAATAATTGTATTTACTGTAGATGTTTGTGTGGGTGGAAACATGTTTTCCAATGCGTGAGGTCTGTGGATTGAGTATATTGTCTGGATGTGTGTGTATGTGCATGCGTGAGCGTAAGTGTACGCATTCTTCCATTGCTCGTGTGTATATGCTGTTTAAATGTCTGGCTGATGCTTCAGCAAAGGCGTGGGCTGGACCTGGGAAAATGTGCAGCAGCTTGTATGAAGACCAGCCCCTCCCCCTGCCTCCCTCCTTACACACACACACAGCCTGCTTCTAAAGCTCCTCAAGTACAGTTTCCCAGCAAACAAATCAGCTTTATCTAATGTCTCAATGTTAAGCAAACCGGGCCTACAGATGCACTAAAGGCTGACCACTTTTAAGTCAGCGAGCGTTGCTCAACAGGCCACTGCCACAGATGGTCCTGTGCTGTAAGCCTGCACCCCCCCCAACCAAACCCATATAATACACACACCGCCTCTATCTAATTGGTGCACGATTCTGTTTAGTTTTCAAATTCTTCCTGGATGCAGAATCCCTTCCGCTGCGTGAGCTTGGAAGTATGAATAGTTGTAGAGTGTCTTATTGTTTTCTAGAGTGGTTCTTGTTTTTTTTTCTAGAAAACTATTTATAGGTATAATAGTGTGCACTATTTTTAAATATAGTTGTATAATTGTAGTGCTGTGCCACAAATCTGTTTATGATATTTTGTAAAAGCAGATATTTGATTCGTGGCCACGTTTACATTCACATCCAAATCTGCACAAAACATCTGGCTGGAAAGGCCAGTTCATGCTTTGGTGCGACACGTGTTATTTTACTACGAATTTAGGTCATTAATTTGTATCTGTCGTTTGTTTACTCAAGAAGCAGAGACAAAAGGGGCAGCTGTGGAAACATTTGGCTGTGCCGAAGGGTAGTGAGCGCAACATGATGAGTGTGGAACCAGCTTGAGCTTCTATATGTAGCTCTAACACAGAAGTTAGCGGGAGCTGCGTGCCAGCCTGCTGGGGGAGAGCATGGCATCGACAGGGCAGCCGTTACACTGAGGTATGACTGGTTCTGCCCACACAAATAACTGTTGAGTGCCTCAGCATACTCTATGACCAGCTCATGATCTACTCAAAATATATAGGTTCAGGCGGGAAGAGGACCATTAAAGCTTGGGTGGCCTTTCTGTGCTTGCACCCTGTAGTGGCTTTTAAAGAGGAAACACAGCAGACACGTGGTCTATAAAGTCAGAGGTCGGTGCCAAAATACCTCTGATATTAAAAATGTAGGATTTAAATGTTAGTTATGTGTATAGACACTTAGACAAAAGTGTCTATACACACATAGACAATATAAAAAATAGTTTATAGTATATTGAGTATATTGAGAACATATATGCATATGTAAAGCTACAAACTGGTCAAATATTGCTGTTTAATATAATGGTAATTTCTGACACTCAAAAATAAACAAACAAAATGTTTTATCAAACCCCACACACCACAAATTCAAAAGATAAATATACAGCATAAATCGGCATTAGGAAAGCACAGGTTAAAAAGTTAGCAATACTTCGAGGGCCAACAGTTAAGATGTAAAGAAATGGAAGGAATGAAGAAGTGTGAAATGAAAGAAGAAAAAAGTATAAAGACTGAGCAGATAAAAGGTGAGAACGGCAGGCGGGAGGAATGACGTCATCTTTCTTATAGTTGTCCGTCTCATTTAAAAGGCAGCCATTGTCAGGCAGTCTGTGTGTAGACAGCAGGCAGCAGGCAGCAACCAGCGGCCTGCCTTAGCTCTTCAGACAATGCAGTGGTGTTCAAGCCTCTGAGGGGAGGGGGAATAGGAGTCTGTGTATGTGTGTGTGTGTGTGTGTGTGTGTGTGTGTGTGGTGGGGGGGCGGTTCTGAAAGGGGTACACCACACCCCCCAACAAAAGTAGACATAATCCCAATTTACACGTTAACATGATTGTGTCTGTAGACGGGTGTTCATGTTGTGGGATAGTGTTTGATGGAAAAGTACAGACCAAGGTTTTCCAAACAGCACACAAACAACAAAACAACATTTCTTTTGTATCATTGATGTTTGTGTTGATATTTAATTCCTTGTAGGTGAACATTAATCTGTATGTGCAGTTTATTCATAACTATAATTGAAAACTTATAGTTTTTTACTCTTTACTGTTTGTTTCTCTGTTCATGTTCCTGTTGCTTTGCAAAGCATTGTGCTAGCAATGCAGAAGTCGATGGATTACAATTAATGGATTAAATTCCTATGATAATATGTTTGCCTTGAATACAATGTAAGTTGCTTTGGATTAAAGCATTTGCCAATTGCATAAATGTTAATATTATATTGCTGGTAGGTAGCCATTCTATAATAATGATTGGTTGATCGAACATTGGTATATATTAGCCAGTACAATTCACAAATTTAAGCAACTATATAATAAGAAATGCTTTACAAGAGACAGAACACATTCTATATTTGTATCTATAAATGTTAAGGCAATGTCTAAATATTTCTCTGTATGTTGGAGACATGGCAAACCCTTCATGTGACATGTTTGGTCGGCTGTTTCTCTTCTCTGAACCAGCTGTTGGTATCACTTCTGCCTGCTGTAGATAAGTGGGCAGCAGGGCGTGGGGTGTTGATAGGGGCTCTTGGCAGGATTTAGTCAGCAGCTAGTCAGCATTTTCTCTGTGACCTTATGAGGTCATCCAGGCACTGTATATACACATCTGTTTATGTATCTACAATAACAAAGGTGCCCATATCTGAGTACTTTTAAAACACACCTTCATAATTCATAGGTATCTCATATAAAAGATCATTACTGTAAACAGCACGATGCTGTAAAATACAACAGTGATACCAGACAGCATTTGATATTAATATTTACACCTATAATTGTTGGGAACATATTTCTCAATACAATTTAAGTATTAAAAGTCTCTATTAGTTTCCAGAAGGGTACAGAAAAGGTCACGCTTTACATATACTCAACACCACACTCCTGAACACGACACACACCCTGCTATAGCTCTGAGAAGATGTGTTCAGTGTATGTGGAGTGTGTAGTATTAAGTCCTTGTTCTTCCTGGTGTTCTGCAACACCGAGCCTGCAATAGTCATCTCTAAGGAGACTCCACACCTGTCTATCACAAAAACTTGTGACTCAGCAGGACTCACACACTCTTTACACATGTGGCTGGACCCCCTCACCAAGAACACACATGCTGTGAGAGCCAAACAGCCCACCCTAATTCTTACAGATGAAGTCTCTGGTCATGCCAATACAGAACTCACAGATACATGCATTTATAGGACTATACCATGTTATAAATACAAATGACCTAGTACAGAGTACGATATATATAAGAACATTTGCTAATGTACAATACATCTGTCTATTATAAAAGGTGCACTGAGTACCATAAGTTTATGTTGCACTTACAAATATGGCAGAATACAGTGGGTAGTGTTACCATGGTCACAGCGTAAGATAATGACATCCATAGACCAATTCCATATATATTTAAGAAACCTTGTTTAGTCTACTGATATGAATGGAGTCTCCATCTTCAGTGGGAATATATGATTTAAAAAAAATCAACTATTTTGTAACCTTTTGTAAACAAAAAACATGAATGCCAAACCTTCAAGTCATGTGTAACCATGTAAAGCACTACATTTTGATTAAAGATATCAAATATATGTTCAGCATTTGTGGAGTATTTTTGTTATCATTGACAGATTTTGCGCAAGGAGAATCGTCGTGACCTCAGCGTCTCTCACTGCTAAAGTCCAGCAGCACCGGTCCTATCTGTCAGCTCCACCAACCTGCAGAAACTCAGAGTGGCCTCAGGCCGACTCGCAGGATTAATGCACACATCCTGAACTGGGTTAGGGAGAGAGAACGTGGGCTCAGCCGGTGGGACCTGGCACGGCCAACGCGCCACATTCCCTCTCACAATGCTGCATTATCCACCACCGCACAGCAACCTTGGCAGGAAGCTCAAAAGAAATCCAGAAGGATGTAATACTGGTACTTTTAACATTGATGCGTCCTCCAAAACCCCTCTTGAATATTTCAGTTTATTTAGCATGTTGTTTTCTATTTCCGCTACTGTGTTTGCAGGGTATGGGGTGTTTGTGGTCAGGGCCTCTGATTGGCTTGTTTCCTATTAGCAACAAACTGATCTGCTCTTCTAAGTATCAGATCACTGGATGATAGAATAGTGTTCAACTTGTGTATCAGGTTTTTTAACTCTCACCAGGAAACACCACAAAAGAAGAATGTGCTCTTCTGTTCTAAACATTTCTGTTCCTGTAACTAGAAGAGCGTTGCATCAGCAACAACAAAGTTGTGGCTCAATTCCCATGTTAATGTGTGATATTGGTACATGTATTCTTATTTTGCAGACACTTTTATCCAAAGCAGTTTACAGTGCATTTAATTTTTCTTATTTTAAATGACTCCATGACACACACACACACACACACAAATCTGGGTGAAAACAGAAACAGACACATCTGCTATGCAAAAGTCCCACCAACAACTACATCAACCCCTTCTTTTCATGTAAGCTTCATCCGTTGGGCTGGTGTAGAGAAATTCACTGTCCCAGATGACATAAACCAGACCACAGACGGTAAATGAGCGAAGAGTCATTCTCTTCAATGAGCCAATGGGGCGAGTGTCTGCGCACCACCAACATCTGCACACAGCATTATCATTAGTGCTCCCACATCAGCCAGGATCACTGACAAAATGAACAATACCAACAATCACTCCCTTTAGCTGCAGCCATATGGGCGCCATACTTAGATTGCAGGGGAAGAGGGAGAAAGGCAAGCAATTGTACTGGCATCTGTTTGGCAACCCTTAGAAGCTGTTGCAAGATGAATTTGCTGTGCAAGGAAAGTTTTTTCTCTCTCTCTCTTTTGCTCTCTCTCGCTCTCTTGCTCGCTCTCTTGCTCTCTCTCTTGCTCTCTCTCTCTCTGGTCAAGTGAAAGTACTGCTGGTTGGGCTACTGTCGGCCGGCGCTCACAGCTATTGTACCTGCTCTTTAATGTGGTGTCTTAATGGGACGGGAGTGTACGGGCCCAGATGGTGAGACAAAATGCTTCTTCAACACTTCTTCTGAGGCTATGAAGCTAGCACCATTATTGTTCCCTTTCAGGGCAACTGTTCTTTCTTGAACAGTTTCAGTTTTGTGAAACAGGAACAAATAAATCAAATAAACATCTGGAACATTTAGTTTTTAAAAGTTTCTCGCATACTGAAAAACTACTTGTACCCAAATTTTTTGTACACAAGTTGGAAATATGCTGATTTTATAGAAATATATAAATGTTCTTACATGATAAATAATATAAAATCAATGTCAATATCAAACTACTATTAATTAGCACAAGCACTCTTATTAAAAGAAACTTAACATGTTAGATGTTTATGTTTTAAAATAAACAACAATAGACTTGAACAATGAATAATAATGAACTACATCTGTAGTTGCTCTGCTAGAACACCAGTGCAGACAGATCCATCAAAATGACATCAGGATGCAACATTTAAACATTGAAATCTCAGAGAAAGTGTCATTTTTGCAGTTGCCACTTTTAAGTGTCCAAATGTTTTTGGGGGCCACTGTGTCACTGTGGCCAAACATCTGAACGTAAATACTTCACAGACTTCCAGTTCTTCTGGCAGGTTTATGTGTTTGTGCAGGCCTTGCCTGTTTGTCGACCAGTCCGTGTTCTTTTCTTCCTGTAACACCCGGCCATGCGGCACTACAAGCCTTGCCCAAACAGGGCAATCCCTCCTGGGCAAATATTTAAAGTCAAAACAGCTCTGGCTCCATAAAGCTAGTTGTGTGGTTACATCTGTCAGTTGGGGGAGGTGTGTATAAGCATGTGTGTGGACGAGCACAGCAGCTGCAGAAACGAGTCTGGCCACTTCTGACGCCAACACCTGTCCGCTCTGGAGACACGCAGCAGCAAATGTCCAGGCAGAGCGGCCCACAGACTCCCACTGCTGTTGAGGGTCGACGACAAACTTAAAGAGGGCGACACTTGAATGAGTAAGCGTGTTCATGTGTGGACTTCCATTGAGCTTCAGAGTGTTAAGCTCTTCAGCAATGGTGCATTGTGCACGTGTGTGGGTCATCTGCCAACAAATATAGTTACAGACATAGACAATGTGTATGACAATGTAGACAATGTACATAATTTAAAGACAAAAACTATAATATTTTAATATTGCCTCTTGCAGTCATATAATTATTATGTGGAGTATAACAATACAAGCTAAAACACAGTGCAGCACTCCCCTGGAAAACTAGCCTCTCAGGCTAATGTTTTTTAAACCATGTGTTGTGTCCATAACCTCCCTCTCCACATAACACAGCCCCTCCCCTTATGCCCCACATACAAACACACCCAAACTCCACAAGTTCCCCCAAAAATGCATCAGACAGTATTTTAAACTCATAAACACCCCCCACTGATACATCCGCTTCTTAAACCCAGCCAACCCCCATCTGGCTCCTGGCCCTGCCCCCACCAGATCTGGGGTTTGGGGTGGGGCTGAGGTCAGAGATCAGGCAGACGTTGGGCCTTTGCTCAACAGCTGCCCGGGTTCACAAGCCAGGAGGAAGAAGCAGCCGCCACTGCAGCGGCACATCTGCTCTAATGAGTGTGTCAGACCCAATACACACACACACACAGATCTGGCCCTCCTCTGACCTTCTTTTCACACACTCACCAGACCATCAGACCAGAATGGAGCTCTTTGTGTGTGAGAGTGTTTATTGAAAACTTCAGGGTTGTGTTGTGTAATGAGTCAGCTGTGACAGGAGTTACATCTGCAATGACATTTACATCTGTCTGTCTGTCTGTCTGTCTAAAATTTTGCTCCATTCCTTTAGTACACAAAAATATTTTCTTCACATTAAATGTAATTTAAACAGTTTTTAAAGTTTGTGTATAAAGTAACATGATGCATGTTTTCTTATGAGAGACAGTATATGTCTGATGCTTCTGTAGGTGTCTTTCACAGAATTCTCACCTCCCGTTTTTTTCATATAGCCTATGAAACACAATTCATGATAGTTTTTCTAAAAGAATAAATAGCAAATCAATCAGATCAAATATTTGTAGATATATATCCCAAAAGTATTTTGTATATTTAGTTAGTAAGTATATAGTTTATAAATGGTCTAGAAGTGTGTTTATATAAAGAGTGATGAAGACGTTGATCTCCAGTGTACAGTATGAGGAAGAGAATCAGAGATCTCATCATTCTCACCACAGTCATCACCTCCTACATCATCGCACATATGTGTACATTTATATCCAGGCACTTTAACAGCCAAACATTATACATACATTTAACTCTAACGTATAGTTATAGATACTGGTTGTAAAAGCTAAACATACAGTAATGTGACTTTAAATGTAATACTTTAAACGTTTAATCTCCAATATCATCAGAAAAACTACCAAAATGTTGTGTAACATAGTAATGCATTAGATCTGTGATCATTTAATAACTGACAGATCTGTGTTTCTCGATCAAGTCTTGTGTTGAATCTCATCGTTTATTACAAGGTAGATGTCTCCCCCTGGTGGCCTGATATTGAAGTTAAACTTAAGGTTTAGTTAATAGATCACTTTCGTATGTAATGTTCATTTTAAACAACGTGCATTGTCGAAAATGGGTCTGTATCAAAACGTCACTAAAAACCGAACAAACACAAAATGTTTCTCACCATTTTGTTTATTGACTGGAGTGTCATGACAGATACCTGACGGACATCTTTCATTACAAGATGATTGACTCCCTGTTTATCCAATAGATTCACATGCCCACCCGTCCATAAACGTCACTGTACAGTAACAATACGACCAGGGAAATATGGCTTTGTATTCTGTATGTACATACATGAAAACACAATTACAGTCTAAACAACAGAAACTTGTATATTTGTGCAAACATACCATTTATATGTTCCAAAAACCTAATTTGAATGCAGCAACTAGTCCAAGACTATAATAACTGTTGTTATAATACATGATAGTGAGGTGCAATAACAGGTTACATCATCTTTTTATCATCTATGAAAAATAAACACAAGATGCAAAAGAACACAGCATCATAAATCAAATGATTTAAAGCTCTTATTATTCTGGGTCATTTATACAGGCTCTTTATATCACAGCAATTATCATCGCGGTACCTCTTTGGATGCATGTACACGTTTGGCAAATGCCAATAACACGAATGCCCTTTTCAAAGTCAAATATAGATTTGTCAATTTAAGTCATAATAAATAATAAGTAAATTTCAAGTTTCACTGTTTATCTGTATTAACAAGGCACAGTTTCTCCTACGTATTTATTGGAAAGTGCAGTAGTAAGAATATACCAAAATACCCCTAAAATACAATACAGTACCAAATCTGGGTAATAGCTTGTAATACACACCAGTAAAATGACTTTTAGGTGGTTTCACAAAAGTGAAACAATAATTTTTAGATAAGCTATAGTGATTCTTACATTCAACTGCTTAGATTATCTCTAAGGTTTTGTAAATGTGCAACAGGTCTTTAAACCACACAGCCTATTACAAGTCACTATTACAGCTCTGCACCAATCACATCAGTGCTGTTCATTGGCTAAACACTGTTATATGTCCTAAAATGACCTTAAATGTGGTCTGAATGTAAATACATGTCATAAGATCACTACATTGACAATTCATCTTGAAAGGCAAACATCCTATTATCTCCTCATACTGTAATTGAAGTGGATTTAATATGCTTGTTGAATGAAATGGCATCAACTAAACAACCAATTCTACCATTTACATTTTGAGCTGTTAAAATTAGGGGATCATGCACAGTTAATACAATATTACATGTTGATTAGACACATTTTTTAATAAATGGAAGTATACTGAAATTTAAAATAATTTGATAAAATATTTTTTGAGAAATAGAAAACACTTTGTATAATACGTTAAAGTACTGTACTATACGCATTTCTCATTTATAATCCCAGAATCTTAATGTCGAATTATTAATTTTTATGCATCTGGTGAATATTCAAAACTGTACTTTTATATGATAAACACGAACAATCATACAGTCAATTAAAAGCAAGGACAAAGTATGGTACAGTACAGTACAGTAGTACACATTGCATAACAGTTCAGTCCTGTATGATGTAAGAAAAATATACAGCATGTTTAAGTAATTTTTTACCCAACCTGTGTGAAAAACTGATACCTAACAAAGTTTAAGAACAATGCACATCACTGTGGATGCTTGACTGTTTATAGCGGTAGCACATATACAGCATAAGAGCTCAAAAGGACCATACTGAGCTTAACTGAATTTTACATAACAATAGAGGAAAAAACTATTAAACAGAAAAAAGACAAACAGTTCAATGATGCCCCAAAAGTACCTAAGCTCTCTAGAAGAATGCCGCAATAGGTGGCAAAAACTACATTTTAAAGGGCTGTGAGATGGTGGTGGTCCAACCTTCTTCTTCCACAGGGAAACTGCAATGAGTGGGAGAGGAGACCTGTGAGGGGAGCTCCTGTCCTCAGGAACCCATAGTGCAACCCGAAGGCTTCAGCCGGTGCTACATGCAGGCCGAGCAGCATCTTAAAAGAGCTGGATCATTGATTCTCTGGACTTCCCCACACCGATCCATTTCACTGAGGGAGAAATGAAAGACACCATCAAGATTCATTTCAATCCGCTGGCTGCTTCACTCAATACACCATTACAGCTCCGGTGACGCAAATGAAACAAGACATATAGATAAAAATACTCACCAGGAACACCCATGTGTTCTTCAATGTAGAGGACATATTTCTTTGCGTTTTCTGGAAGCTCTTCAAAGGTTCTGGCAGCAGATGTGTCGGTATTCCAGCCGGGCAGAGTCTCGTATTGAACTTCAACTTTTTGCAAAACCTCTTGGTTTGCTGTGAAAAGTGTACATTGTCAATAGCGTTTATATTACGTGGTTCTTACCTTCGTAACTATATTAACCATATAGCACAGCCTCTTGTTCCTTACAGTTTAAATATACAGAAGATCTGCTCACCTGGAAAATGTGGGATGGTTTCACCATCTACTTTATATGCCACACCAACCTTGATCTCCTGAAGCACATCTAAGATGTCTAGCTTTGTAAGAGCTAAACTAAAGAGAAAATGGATGTTAAAAACAGCATTTTATTAAAAACAGGTGATACACATTAAATGGATACAACACTCACGCTGTAAAGCCATTAATCATGTGGGCGTATTTGATAAGCACCAGATCCAGCCAACCACATCTCCTTTTGCGACCTGTGGTAACGCCCACTTCCTTGCCTCTTGTCTGCAAAAGCTCACCAACTTCCTGAACACATGGGTAAAACATGTCAAATATAACAAACTTCTAATGTACATATATAATATATAATACATACATGTATTATGTATGCATAATATTTAATAGTGAAGCTAAGCTAACATTGTGCGCTATAAAGAATCTACTGTGTTAACATAATGTATACATACTGTATGGGCCCAAAACTGTTGTTTTGAACATTAAAACTTCTTTCCACTAGATGGAGCCATTTAAAAGCTGAAAACTCTCCCAGAACACTAAATGTGAAAAGCATTTTTATAAACATGTCCTGTAAGGCAGCAGAAATCTGAGCTATTACTGCCAAATGCTCAAAGCATTTAAATGCAACTAACCATAAACTGTAGTACAATCTTATTAGGCATCCAAACACTGTGAAAACAAAACAGAAAGTTAAGCAATCAGCTGCTTACATTATTCTGCTCCGTAGGGAAAGCACCAATCCCAACTCTCGTGGTGTAGGCCTTGACGACTCCATAGACCTCACCAACGTTCTGGGGCGGCATGCCCAGACCCGTACACACCCCTCCAACTGTACAGTTTGAGGAGGTCACGAAAGGATACGTCCCTGAAATCACAGCATCACATCAGAGCTAAGAGTGTGTAGCACTACTGAAGCATTAGATAATACTGTTATAATATAATGACCCTGTTACATTGTTATCATGTACAGCAACAGGTCAATCTACTTCAAGAGAAAATCTGAGGCACACTAAATATTACTGATGTCTGTTTTGTCTATTAGCATTCATGGGAAATTTGATGAACTATAAAAACATTGTTTTATTATTAATTTAAACAAGTGAGGTTATTTATAGCATTGTATGAGTATTATTAATTTAAATAAATTAGGCTATTTATAGCATTGTATTAGTATTAATTTCAATCATTTGTTTATGAAACAAAAAGAAAAATAATAGCCAAAAAAACAACAAAGTGCAGACAAATGGTGGAGACTGTGAGGGGATCACTGGAATCTGTGGGGCAGACACCTCCAGGAAGTTTACTAATATAGAAAGACCTTCCCAGGAAGTTTACAAGTGGGCACCAGCTGGTCCCCACATAGTGCAATCTTACATTACACTAGCTCAGGGAATATAATACCAACCACATGGGTGTGTGAATTACTCACCAAAGTCAATGTCCAGCAGGGCAGCATTTGCTCCTTCCACAAGAATTTTTTTGGAAGGTCCGTGAAGCGCCTCATACATGAAAAAGACCCCATCTCTCACCATGGGCTTTATCCTGTCTACATAAGACTGAAAGAGAACCAAGACACACATAAATCCTTTACAAAATCGCTTACATTCAATTGCGCAATCTTAACGTTAGAGGAACATACAGGCTTCCTTCAACTTTAATTAACTATTAACAGAAATCCAATAAAATATTGCAATCTTACTGATGTGAACTTTGTAACGTGACCATAATTAAAGTTCTTGATATGAAGGTGTATCAACATCTAAATGTCTTACCTTCAGCTTCTCCAGCTCTCCATCCACATCAATCTCAAGTGAGGGATACATAGACTTATACTGTGAGGCCAAGATTTTAAACCTGTAAGGACACTTTCATGAGTCGCCTGTAGCTTTGACATTTCCGGTATGTGTCGTTTAGATTAAGATCAGTATATACAGAAAACAAGAGTTTAACAAAGAGAAAGGTTAACCAAATCCTAATGAGTGGAGCATTATGGGTAAATTGTTCAGTCAGTCGAGGACGCTTCACCTCTCTGAGAACTCTTGGAAGTCAGCCAGAAGGTCACATATCCTCAGGCCACTGCGAGCAGCTTTTGCAGAGTATACAGGCCCAATCCCCTTCTTTGTTGTTCCTAAACTAGGAACAAGGGTGGAGGGTGACAAGGGTGAGAGTCATGACTTGAGGGATATTTACACACCTTAGTTGGATCAGTGGTGGTAAAAGACGTGTTGGTTTGGGCTGGGTTGGATGTTGGGTAATTTATGTACCTTTAAACCTTTTTTAAACCTCAATTAGAAATGATGACTTCTGGGAAATATTTCTCTACTCTTTTATTCTAGAACATCATTTACTTATATATTTAAATATAAGTTATTTGTTTATTAAACTGTACAAGTGTGTAGACTGCTACTAACATCAACCAGAGATTTTAAAAAGTCTCCAAAGATCAGTTCTTTTGTTAAAGACCAGACACTGCTAGCATAATCTATGCATGTTTAGAAAGTTTTTTTTTTTTACTTTTTCCCGGCTTGCTGTTGTCTCTGCTGTTCTTGGACTCCATCCACAGCTTGATGAAAATCAAACACTAAAGACAGGACAGTGTATACATTACATTGAGAACTCATCATTGCACTCCCAACCAAACATGCCTCAACAGGTTACCATAACAACACTTGTTTTAGCTACCATTAATCCCAATGTCTATTCATTCTTATGGCTCCTGCTGAGAATCTAGAATTACAACAACAAACTTAATGCGTAACACTCTGATATGCTAATACTTTTACAAAACACCCTTAACTGAGCGAATGTTTCAAATGAGGTTCCTTCAAATTCTACTTTCGACACACATGCATTCAACTGACCCACAGTCTACAGCATATTTTGCAGCATTTCTGTATAGTTACGACTGAAATTCTGAACCTTTATCTGAAGTGAAATTGAAACCAAAGTCAAACCAGGCTAGTATTTACATTAACCTACCGATGTGTGCGCGGTCTGAAATGATGAGCCTCTTCTCCCAGCCCTCCAGACCTGTGATCAGACAAATGCTTAGACTCATGTCAAACACTTATTCTCTATATACAGCCAAAGGACAATAAAGGACAAACCTTTTCCTTTACGGGAATTCTTCTCTGCTTCCTCAAACAGGCCCGGCAGGTGAATGACTACACCATTGCCTTTGATCAAGCAAAGAATTGTCAGTCACCACTTCTGATATAATTTAATATGACTTATGATGTCAATCAAAAATAGTTTCTCCATTGAAGCTTCTCTATAGTTTCCCCCTGAAGGACTGAATAGGGATCTTACAATCATGTTAGTGTTCAAAAACCAGGAGAGATATCAGAAACCTATAGAATACAAGTCTACAAGAATTAATCCCGTATTTTTCAAAAACATAAATTATTGGATTTTTTTTAAGTTAAATTGACACTAATTAAATTGACCTGTAAAAACCACTTCTAAAATTGTTAAAGCTGTATAATTTCCCTCTTATAGAACACACTCATCTCTATAGTGCTGAAATACATGCATTAGAATGTCAGAACACAGTTAGGGCCATTATCAAAATTGGATCTTTGCTAATAAATTGCACTTTGCAATATTAGGCTGGCCAGTATCCAGGCACTCTGAATGCACATCTCAGTAAGGTGTGGCATTCTTAAATCCACCAATAGAGATGTTCATTGTAGTGCTGGTTACATAAAAGCTAAACAGTGCATATAAAGCACTTCATTTTAAACAAACTAGTAATGATTCAACATACCGATAAAGGCAGTCACTTCTGGGTTGATTATTCCACTGGGTAGAAGGTGAAAGTCATATTCAACTGAATCTACCACAACTGTGTGGCCGGCATTGTTTCCACCCTGTAGACGAAGCAAAAATACAAAGACAATTTAAACTGCTTTAATCCTTGAGAAGACACCATACAAATCAATGGAAGCAGTTAATGAATAGATGCTGTGCAGTTCACATCCTCAATACAAAAATCACACAATTGCCCTGTTTAACGCATTAAACGCCATTGTATTTACATAAAGCATTACTATGGAATGGAACATGCAGGCTTGGACATGTAAAAACTGTAAAAATGTAAAGCATGTAAACTGGATTGGTTTCGGTTGCGGGTTAAAAACGAGAAGCGCTCCGACCCTACGAGTTATAAAAGTCACAATGCTTTAATCTGAGGAGTCACACAATTTTGTTATCTTTTCCTTTGTATTTGAAAAAAATTATTTAGTTAGTTATTAGTTTTATTTTTGTAGACTAGGGATACATATGGTAGTTATATAAGGCTAATTCTTGACATTTTTGCAATTACTCAAATTTATTTTCCTTTGTTTTCTGTTGTAATTCCTTTAATGGTGTTTCTTCAAGCTTTTTTACACTGTGCATCAAATTCAGTCACTGAACAAACAAATGTTATTGCAGTCAGATCACAAATTCTGCATTTTGCCACTTGAAAATGATTTTTTCTTTCTTATTAATGGTTTTAAGACTAATTGTATACCTTTTCATAGCATTTATATTTATACATGTTAATTGATTTTCAGATTTCAACAGATATGAGTATACCTGAGTATATACTTTTTAACGAAACCATCACATTATCAAAAGAAAATTTTAAATCACTGCATTTTAAAAAATCAAATGATACACAAAAGTAGTTAAAGAAACTTTGTTGTGTTGCCATTTCTGTTTCTAATTCTCCTGTGGGTTTCTTGTTAGCGCACGTGACTAAAAAGCAGGTAAACAGAAAACACGTGAAACTCAAAATGTTACATTCTTCAACATCATCAGGATCTCACAAGTCGAGTCCTCACATGTCAGCTTTCAACGTGGCCCTATCAGCTGTGATCTCACAGCACATCTGAGGTTGTTCTTACAATGTGTGCTCAATAAATCAGTCTTTACTCCGTTAAGGATCTATTTCTGGTTAGGTCTCCTTTGACCAATTTAGTGGCATGTATACGTGGATGCCTCTCCTTTAAAGATCCATTTACGATGTTTCCATACCAATGATGACCAAAAGTGTTGCAGAAGACACTCTACCATTACTATAACTACTATAGGATCCGGTTACAAGACTGCTTTTGAGACAAATAGCCCAGCCTGAGCACAGACTGAACTGCATTACCTCATAGACTTCTGCAATATGTTAACCAAACCTGAGAAGTGATATTTGTTTTTATTTTACATCACTGGAGGTCCACCTGTGAATTATTATGGTACGTTACAAACTACAGAAGCAGTATAATGTATAAAAAGATGAATAAAAACAACCTATTCAGACTTGATTTTGTGGTAAAAAGTGTGTTACATCAAAAAATCAGATTGTTGGAGAGATTAAGAAACGTTTGTTGGAAAACACGCAAATAGGCAGAGCAATAGAAAAACATACATATAATAAATGTATCTATACTACAAATTACAGAATGTAGTTGCTGTAAACATGTTGTTTTTCAAACAAACTGAAAGTACAAACAGAACTCAGAAGAGCCAAGCCATATTATGTGTCAATGACCTGGAACAAAGTTTTTAATTGAATGTTCATCCCTTTGGCTCCCATAAGTTTCTCTGCATTGGGTGTGTGGCTGTGTTTGTTGACGCCCCATATCCCAGACCTGACAGGCTAAAAGTGGCTACTGTGAGTGATCTTCTCCTGCCTGAGGAGAAACAAGGGCAAAGGCCTCCTGTATACAGAAATTACTGAAAGCTTTTACATTATCACCCACAGTAACATAGATAGATGCAACAATGTAAATGTCCTCATGCCTGGTTATTATCTGGTAAGTTTTCTCTGACACAGAACCATGTTTACATTTGAGACAGACTGTGTTTAAAACAAAGGCAATCTTATTGATTTATTTCTTGTATTTACAAAATTTAATTTGCTTTATACAACAAACACATCCAAATTCTGAACGTATTAAGACGGCTACTGGCTTGTAAGGAAATGCTTTGGGTCAATAAATAATTGCAACTGAAAACAACATTTCATGGAAGAGATTGCAAAGGCTTGTAGACTTACACACTGCAAGTGCATAACTTTAAACCTTAAACCTTTATCTGTAAAAACACACAGTGTCATGCATAAGCCTAACTTGCTCTGGAATCAAAACAATTTACATTTGTATTTCAAAAAGGGATTGAAAAATAATTGACTGATAATTAGACAATTCAAATGTTTAAACACTACAGTCAAGAGATCAAGAAAGGCCTGAAGGATTTGGAAATGCTTGATATGTATGAGTAAAAAATATTCTGTGAAGCCAACACTCATACATTAGAATAATATAAACCTAAGGGAGGTTACAGGGGTCCAATTAGAAAGCAAAAGAGAATTATGTTTCACCAGTGGTCTCAGATTTATTCACCACACTGCATATCATCTTACACAAACTGTAACAGCATCAATTTACATACTCATTGTAAAATTATATAGTTAAAAAAAGCAAACAAACGCGCTCAGACTATCAGAATTAGTGTTAGGTAAATAGAAATGAAAGACTACTTATCTCCCAGAGCAACAGATCGTCTGATTTTACTGGTTTTTAATCCAGGGTACTTCAGATTAACACAAATACGCACCTATACTTTCGTTACACAAAGAAATCTCTGCCCTTTCTTAAAATAGTCACAGATTTTCCTTGCAGACATACAGGCATTAAATTCATAAAAGTGTTGTCGTTGAAACACCAACAGGTTTAACAAGCCTGAATAACTGAAAAGATTTAAGATTCTGGTGACTGAGGTGCAAAAGCAGCCGCCACAATGTTTTACTGCTTTTAGAATTTTTTACTTGCTCTTTTATTTATTTATTTATTTATATGTATTTATGTATTTGCTTCTTTATTAAGAATTATAATGAAGAGATATTCACTAAACCCTCTTTGTTTTCCGAAGTATTAAGTCATGGGGGTATAGAATGACATAAGGGTGTGTAATGATGACAGATTTGGAATTTGGTTGAATTCTTCCTGTAAATGACAACTCAGACTTTCAGAATTAATAGCCTTGTGTTTGAACCTAAGACTTGTGACGCATCAGACTGGTGTGAGATGAAACAGTTCTATGGTTCCATTCCATCTGCCCGTAAGGAAAACCAATCAGACTGCTGAGAGCAGCTCTTTTTATTAAAAGCCCAACACTATCTGCTTTCTTTCATATCCATTTGTACAACACACACACAGTCTGCACAGTGCAGCACTTAGCACTGGACTAATTCAAATGCGGTAAAAATTGTTAGCAGACATGTAAGCATGTTAGCAGAGTACTGTATTCTAGCATAAAACATAACTGTTGGATAACACAAACAATTAGCCTTGTGCTTACTTGACAAACCTATAGACTTATGCAAGTCTTGAAACGTGGCATTTCAAATCACTTGGTCTACAAAAAGGAGAAAAGAATGCCAACAGTCAACAACCCATATTAAGTCTTGTGTAAATGTATAGAATAACTTAACAACTGAGCCCCACCTACAAGAAGTCAACAGACAAAAATACTTTCAATCGTGAGATGCGAGATAGCAAAGCTACACTTGCAAGTCATAAGTAGCTGATACAGAGACACCTGTTTCTCTTTGACATGCAATGGGAGATATGTTGACACATATGTTGGCAGCATA
>JBAJNP010009125.1:0-18774 GCA_036877545.1 Yasuhikotakia modesta
CAACAATCCCAATACCCGCTGCGCTCAGGGCTGCACCAATGTAACTGCAGCTCCTTCACTCTCACACCTTCACAAAAGAGATGCTCCCTTCCAGACCGCAAGCCACTTCATCTCCCAGGGTCCTCTGCGGCTGAAGAGGAGTTTGTCACATACCGGTAACTCATGATTTTACTTAGGCAGTTTGTGTAGGTTGTGAACTGAAAAGATGTCATTAAATGTTCATTATTCATTTTCAGAGTTCATTCCAAGCCCAAGCTTGAACCTGAATCTTGTGTTCATCGCTGGCTGTCTGCTAGCAGTGGTTGCAATGGTTTGTGGAGTGGTGGTCTACAGATCCAGAAGCTCGAAGGTCAACTACCAGCGTCTGAAATCAGATGAGATTTTATTTAATCGGTTAGACCTACAAAAAAGCTGGTTGGATGTCAATCAGTTATTGTTATATATTTCGGGGAGATGTATTTTTGCATTTTTTGTACTGTCATTTTTTTTGGTTGAAGTTATTATAAGTACGACATAATACAAAACCTTTGGAATTTACGTTTAAGAATTTACTATTTAAGAATTTACAGTCTTAAATGTTACAATATTGTATGACATGGTTGCTAGTAAATGTTTGTTTTCAGTGCACACTGCTACTAAAATATACTAGCTTGCATATTTGTATCTGCTCTGTCACAAATAAAATCTGTATGTCATTACCTGAGCTTGTCTTCATTTTAAAGATGCCTTGTGCAGTTGATTAGCATGCACATATGTAACCTTCAGTTCTGGTTCTCAAATCTGATTGGACAACAGATGTTCTGGGAGTGGCAATCACATAAGTACATAAAGTGATGTATGTGTCCAATTACAGTTTTAATGCATTTTTCAGATCAGAATCGCAGTGTGCAGAACTGTACGTGCATTTCTTAAAAACACGTGCAAGCCGCACGACACCATGGGTGACCCAGCAAATGTACGTCACTTGCCCAAAATGCTTGTCTGTTGTGCAAAATCACGTTTTTTGTCAATCATCACGTCAATGCCAGCAGAAGACATGTCCTTTTTTGTCAACGACTATGAACGTGACAAAATTATTAGTGATGTTGTCATGTGAAAGGTTTTGATAATGACAATGTCTGAGAACGCCTGAGCATGCACGTTTCTGTGGTAGAAAACCAATAGCGTTACGTTTGTTATTAACCGTGTATGTAAACTGTAAATGTCTCATATCACCACAAGATGGCAATATTACACTTTAAAGAACTCCAACGTCAACTCACTTGTTAAATGACCTTCATAAAGTATTAAATTGTAGTCTTTCTTTTATCAGCTCAAATTATGATTTATTTTTAGTTGTGGTTTTGATAACATTCTGCTGTTAAGTAAATCCACAATTCAACTTTTTAAATGTATTAACTAGTGGCTTGACACATAAATGTAGTTTTAAATAAGACAAACACCTACCAAACAAGTCTGCCAGAAGTTTAAAACAGCTACAACTCCATAATCATTTAAAACAATGTTAATTCAGCGGAGGACATCTCAAGAGTGTCTGTGATTTGATGATAGCATTAATACATTTAAAAACAGAATCCCTCACAGTCTAATTGGCAATTAAAATAACCCCAGACACTCGCCTCCAACACGTAGAGTTTTAAGAAAAACACATTAAATGAATAAATTATTCTTGTTCTTGGCTGCAAAGCACTTTCTTTTATGAAGGCAGCGATTAGGGATTCTGTGCACCTGCGGCCATTCCTGCAGACTCCAACAATCAACAAAAAAGGGTCCACTGAGAATTCCACTGCTGCATTTACTGCCAGAATTTGCAAGCTTAGCCCTCAACCCTCTTCTGTTCTTAGAAATCAAATTCTTGGGCATTATCACTGTGGGAGAACCCGTCCCAGATCAAATAACCTGTAGTACTGGTCCAAAGGGCAGCTTGTACTGCTATTATTTATTAATTTTTTGTAATGTTTAAAATGCAAAGAGGATTTCAAGTGGAGTGATCTGAGGGTTGAAGGCTGTGGAGTGTCTGTGTCTCCAACGGTTAGCACAAGAGACAGATTTGGCAGAGCACACAGTACACTGCAGTCACAGCCGAGAAGAGGTCTGTGTGCCGGCAGGAAAGGCCTCGCTGCCTTGGAAACAGAGAAGAAGGCGACCCAAAGGAGGCAAGCGCTCAAGAAGGGGGCGGGAGATGGAGGGAAAAAAGGTGGAGTGTTGTGTATAGTGAGTGAGTGAGTGAGAAAGAGAGAGAGAGAGATTTAGAGGAAAACTGAGAGCCAGAGGCAGACAGAAAGACAAGAGGAGTAGGTGGAAGATAGAATTTAAGACATTGAAGAACACTGAGAAACACTGAAGTGCTGAGAGTGCAGAACTGTGGAAATAATGTGAGCTACTGAAGGACAACTTGTGGAAAATGAAGTGATGAAATGAGATTGAAGGAGACTCAAGCAATTTCGTCCAGATTCTAAGGACTTCTTCACACACCACTGCCTGCCTTGTCATTCACAAAACAAATGCAGGAAGGCGGAAAGAAAACTGGGCAGGAGAGATCTGCACACTGCTCAGCATAGCAGGAGGCGCTACGGCAACAGACCGGTGCAACCAGGCATGCGAGTCCCTCGAGAAGAAAGTGGGAGGTTAACTATAGACACAGACCCCCAAGAAGAGCAACAGAGAAGATACCCTCCGCAACATCATCAAGACCACCACAGATGTCCGGGGAAGGAACGCTGAGGACTACTTACAGCTCCAGATCCTTTAGTGGAACGAGGGGCAGAGGACTCCTGAGGAAAGGGGTCCCGACAGATGCGGCGGTCCCTGCGCAGGGCCCTGGGGTCGGCCCGCGGGGGCTGCATCCTCAGGTGGCTGGGGGTGAAGGTGTGTCGTAAGAGCGCACTGCTGGTTGTTCTGGTCTGGCTGGTCTCCTGGTTGTTCCTCAACAGCCTGGTGTTCGTACACAGGAACATGTTCTCAGACTTCTGCACTGACGACAAGAGCAAACAGATTCTGCAGAGGGTGGTAAGATATTGAAATTTATTTAATTAATATTTTATAATATTACAGTAAAAATCATATATAATTTTAATTAACATGCTTAAATAATAATAATTAGTAACTTGAGAAAATAAAGTACAAGAGTGAACAAATAAGCACTTGTATGAATTCACTTAAATTCTGTAAAATGTAAGTAGGTAGATTGAAACAGGGAAAAGTTTAACTTTCACTTTTCAGACTTTTTATGGTACTGATAAACTTTATTTTATATAATGCACTTATATAAGGAAACTACATGACAGAAAATCATGTTGCAGTTGTAGTTATACCTCAGGCAATTCTGTCAAACTTTCCATGAAACAATACACAAAGCATTTCATACTATAGGAGTAATCAGTCATGCAATGAATCCTGGGTAGCCACGCTAACCGGCCTCCATTAAAGGATTAAACATTGTTCCTCAGGGGATACCTAAAGCTGTTTTTCAGCTAGTGGATTACATGATGTCAAGTGAGTGCTGAAGGAATATTTGGTTTGTTGGCACAATGTGAACCTCAAATCATTCCTGGTGGTCCTTAAACAGGGGCTGAAAGATAATTACTGTCATCTTCCCATAAAAAATGGTCAATTAGTGGGAAACTCTGTGCATGCTAATAGCCATTACTGAAAGTAAATGTGTGGGCTTGAGAAGATTCAGAGCAATTTTTCTTGTGTAAGGCCTTAAGTTATAGTAAAGGCAGATGGAATATAACAAAAAAATCTACAATAACTAAAATATAGCTATCACAACTACCTCAGGTGGTAACTATAACACAACACTAGACTAAAAGGTAACTAGAAAATGTAGGAATGCCTAGGAGTGAATAGATAGATGATAGAGAGAGAGAGAGAGAGAGAGAGAGATTTAAACTTCAAACAGCTGTGCCAAAATCATACAACTGATGACTGGGTGGAGATAGTAACTACAGAATTAGGTATTTGGCAGTTTGGCAGTGACCTAAAGAATGCTGTCATTGTTGGACTGAAGTCAATTCCAAATTCCCAGGAATGTTTACTGAATATTTTGAAAACCAAACTTATTGTGTTTGGAAAACAAATATTCAGAGTGGGTTTTTTATTTATAATTATGTGTTTGTAGATTATATTAGTGTAGCATATCAATACATTTTGCAGTAGCCTGTAGATAAAAAACGTGCTAAAAATATTCCATTATATAATTTAATCCATTACATTATATAATACTCCATTATACAATTCCAATATGGAAGTATGTAAATCTGTGATTTAAATGATTTTAAAGTGCTTACAAATGATCCAATTTATACAATATAATCCACACCCCTTACTTCCCAATAAGATGCAAACATAATGTAAAAATAATGAAGATGATCATTTTTTAAATAATCTTTTATTCCAATATATAAATATGCAAATCTGTAGGACTTAAAATTAATTGCAGGAGCTTATTACGCACCAAACAATTCATGGAAGATTTCCATCATTCAAATTCCAAAACAATAAGTCCTACTTTTCAGCTTATGAATAGTAAAATGTTGTGATAGACTGCCAAACAGTCAGCTTTTGTAAAGAGTTCAGCACTGCAATAAACAAATAAGAGTTGTTCACATTTACACAATAAACTGTTTATGGTTTCTCCCAGCATGTGGTTGAGAACCTTTGGCCAATTACTGTCTGAACCACACAAGACCTTTTTTTAATCAGCGTTTCCATCTGTCACCTGTTCAACAAGGCCTATATGTAATAGGATTCTTGGCATGAGTTCAAATAATGGAACGAATCCTTTAACTGCTCTTTGTAATAGTAATAGTGGTTCAGGGTCCTGTAACATTTCAATTTTTGTTTGTACTATGATAGTTGTTCATGTGGTGTGTGGACATGGGCCACTAAGTTGGTGGACTTTCATGCAAAGATCATTGTTTGTTGTGGCTTTCATGCTTCTCAAAAAGCATTAATCATTAATACAAATCTACAAAGGCACTTTCTTTTCTTCCCTTCTTTGTTTTTAACCAGCTTGTATAAATGAGACTCTTATAGGCTATTTTATAATGGCCATGACTGTAATATTTTTAAGACCATTGAAAGTTTTTAATATGTTAAATGTGAGCATAATATTATCTAAGTTTATAAGTGTGTAACATTTATAATATAATTAGAAGACAAAACATTACATTACAGAACAATAGCGCAAACAAAGCCTCTTACATTTGAGAAGTTTGCATGTAAAAATACATTTAAAATAAAAAATAAATATTTATTTCTAATTTTGAACAATATTTACACATTTAATTGATGTCAGATGTTGGGTAAGTTTAAACTGTGGTTACTTTCCTAGTACACCAGTATGAACTTGAGTGAAAATGAATCAATACACCCACTAAAATGACCTTGGAGTCAGCTGGCTAGAAGTATTGGCAAAAACAAAGAAACAAAAGAGAAATTAGTTCTTGGAAAATAATTACTTCTGTTTGTACAGAAGACAACTGCCTTGTTTGAATATTTGTCTTGCCAGTTCCTAGTGAAAGTGATGGAGTGACCCAGACCAGCCTTGCACACATTCTTGGCATGCCGGGTCTGACTAGCACTCAGGCCACATGGCAATGCCGCGTGAGGGCAACAGAAACAGAACCCTGCTCTCTGAGATCTTTTGTTCTATCATTACCTAAGCTGTGATAGACAATGTTAGGATTAAAGGTTTGAAAGGTTAAATTTAGGTTAAGATTAAGGATTAGGGCAAACAGAGATTTCAAAGATATGTTATCAGCTAGACCAGGATTAAACATAGACAGAACTTCATCTCTACAGACCATCATGCATATGTGTGGGTCAAACAGGCATCTTGTGGTTCCCATCTGGTCCATGTTATTTTTTTTTAACTCTGTATGCATTCATGCCAAATTCCACACCTTCCACATCCGTTTTAATTCCATAAATTTTTCCAGCATCAGATGGGAGAACAGTTGTTTTTAGCTCCCGTTTGCATGTAAACTTTCCCACTGCAAGGTCTGGACGCATTCAGCATGAACGGCCCCTCCAAAACTCTCTGTGTTTATGTGTTTAGTATATATAATAAATTCAATGTGTTTGGAGGGTAGAAACTGATTTTGTGGAGACACAGAAAACTCTTTCTGATTGGTAGGGTGCAGATGAGAGGCAGTGTGACTCATATGCCACATTTAATGGCTTTGTTTGTAATGTAGTGGTCATGCTGACAGAAAAACACATATTTCTTCCTTAACGTGACTGAAAAAATAAGTAGTGGGGTCAGTAAGATGTATGTCAACAAATTCTTTCTAATCTACATAATGTAAACATTTGATTTATTGACCATATACAATGTATTAGCAGTTAGTTTAAGCCACTAACACTTTGCTAAGTGAAAATACACATCCAGCATCTAGTCAGGTTGTGGGTAGAAATAATATATTTTGAACAGTATTTACTATTGCTCATATCATATGGTTAGGTATTAATTAAGCCTCTAATGGCCTTTCACACCAAGAAATATTTTTGATTATAAATTACACTGGATTTTGGATCATTGACTGTACATTTCCTATTGTTCATAAACTGAAAAATACTGCTCTGAAAGTTATCCCAGTGATATGGTTTCTCTGCATCATTATTGTTATATCGTCCTTGGTGTACACCAGTCTTATCTGTAACTTAATATTTCATATCTTCCAGTTTGCTCAGGAGAGATTACACTTGATTTGTCACAGTAAACAAACACTAAACACACCACACAGCTAAATTCATGAATGTAAAAATAACTGCATAGGCACCCAACATTAATAAATCACAGTGTTGAAGACATCAGAAAATAACAAAAATGTAATAATCAAGTGGTATCGGTGCCATCTTCAGCCAAACAAGTTTAATTAGTACAAATGTGTAAAGTTAAGACAGAATACATCAAGTTATTTTTAGTTTTATATAAATTATGAATACAGGAAGTCATGGCTTTGGCTGTTCTTTGGGAACACAGAGGACATGTTTTATGTAATGGGATGTGGAAGACCATCCAATAAACCATTTTGATGGATAATGATAGGGAAAGCATATTGTCAAAGCAGAATGGACCATTAACTGTGCGGATGACAGATATTTACTTTGGAAGTTGGCGGAGGAGGATTTTCAGTGCAATCCTTCTGGAACCTAGATCACCCCGGTCCCCTTGGGCCACTAAACTGACAGTCAAACTGCAGACTGCAGAGGCAACCCATAATTAGCTTTAACTTTCATGGGAGAGGAAAAATAGCAGAGGAAAAGCTCAACTGTTTAATATTATTCATAAAATGTGAATGTTATACATGAAATTAAAATATGCTGACGGGCGTCATTGGAACCGTATCTCAGCTTAGGCACACATATAAGAAGTGTGATATGAGATGGAATTAAGATGGCCTTGATTATATATGTAGCATTAAAGCATGGAAATTAGTGATGGAAAGACATAAAGCATATACTCATAAAATATACTAGGAATCTGTGTGCATAGAAATCATCAATTGGCTATTTATTTTAGACTACACAGAGGTCTAAAGATGGAACATAAAAAGCATTTTAATTAAATATCTGAATGAAGCCTCAGTTCTCTGTATTTGATAAATGGGAAATTAATTTCCATCCATTTATCCCTTTCAAGTTCTTTCTGCGTTTCTTTGATAAAAGGGAACATTTTGACCTGACCAATTATAATTCTTAGCTAGACTCGTTCTTCAAAACAAAGTCAGGCTAAATAATGAAACTACTTTTCCATTGCAAAACAATGCAAGAAAGGCAATGGTTGCCAGGGTATTGATATGAAGTATGTTCTGAATTATTTTCAGTACATTGCTTTATGGTTGCCAGGTGAGTATTTGCTAGGTAGTTGCTTACTGGGCCAAACTTACAAGGCCCATTCATCTCTTAACTGTCTTGATGACTTCAGTGTAACTCGGAGGGGATTATTTTTATCACCTTTTTTACAATTTACCTGGAAGCAACTTATAATTTTATTGCAATTAGAAATAAAGTAACAACACATTCTAAAAAGCCACAAATACATCCATAGCACAAAACTATACTCAGAGTTTTGTTTAAACCCTAGTATGTTTAGTATATTAGTATGCTGCAAAAGTATGAGCAGTAGATGTACTGATGTTTACCTTATTAAGACAATGCACTATTATTATGTCTTTGTTTCAGTGTGATGATTATCAGCAGGGTTTGCTAACTGGCGACCTCTGTGAAGACCTCTGTGTGGCAGGTCATGTGGAATACAAACGCTGTCTTTATTATGAGAATGGCAAGAAGGTCATGGCCGCCAACTGGCATGGGGTACCTGTTGTCCTCAAGTCTAAGCTGGAAAACTTCTCCTCTTATGAGGCATTAGCTCTGTTGGAGTACCAGGACGCGGCAGTGGGAGTGGGTGGCGAGGAAGAACTCTCGCCATTGGATGTCGTCTTTTATGCCACCCTGGAGATCAAAAACTCTCTTGGCCTGGAGACAGGAATGAACCTAACGTTGCCCCGGTTGTGGGGCCAGAGACTGAAGGAGAAAGAGCGGACTTACTCGCGGGCTGAGCTGGCCTCGCTGTGGGCTCTTCTTCAACAAGAGGAGTACACCTTCCTCAGAGTACTGCAAGATTTAACCCACCACGTAGCCAAAATCCTGGGGTCCTGTGGCCACTTTTATGCAGTGGAGTTCCTGGCTGCTGGACACGCATGGGACCAACACATCTTCTCATTGGAGGAACTGTCACTCAGCCCTTCACCAAGCCCCTGGAGTGGAAGGGAGAGAATGTTAACAGCTAAAGATATGGTGCCCCGGGTGGCCCTGAGCTTCCTTGAGATGGTGGAGCATTTTGAGAATGACTTTGCCCATCGCCTTCACCTCTGTGATATCAAGCCTGAGAACTTTGCTATCAGGAAGGACTTGACAGTGAGTAAACACAAACTTATCGTTTAAATAATTGCTTTTAACAGTAAGGCTTTCAGACTATTAGGCTGCTATTTATTATATGTACAAATTTTAGATTAGGTTACTGTTAATATAATAAATTATATTGTATATTTATATGAAAATGACCCAGGATGTAAAATGAAATCCCATATAGGTGTAATAATATTCAGAATCAATACAATTACATAAAAGTCATGAACAATCATTTTTAAGAATTGTAAAGTATTTGTATTTATTATAGTATTTATTTGATGAAATACATTACAAACACATTTAGCATAGATTTAAATTATCAGAATTATGTTTATGAGTTTTCATATTTCAATTTTTATATCCTATAACTCATCAAATAATGAACAATTATGTTGACATTTGCAGAGGACTATTGACAACTTAAAAGATAACTATATTATAAATTGTTTTTTATTAAAATATTTACATAGTTATATATTCATGGAACATGTTGTACAATTAAATGAATATTATTATAAAGGAACTGTAGAGTTTATACCATAACCACTTGCTTTACACGGTCTGTTTTGTTCCAGCTGTTAACAGTGAGAAAAACCAGCTCATACTAAATATTTTAGTGTATAATGTATAAACTGTCATCAGACAGCTACTATATACACACTATAGGACATATAACACTCACCAATCATGCAGAGTTGTTCAATATGCCTTTTGGCAAAAGTTTGATAAGAATTGTGTAAGTATTTGCATACCTTTTAGGCTGACTTTTTAATACATTATAAAAAAGCAATATGTTACTCAATGCACAATTACATGGATATGCTGAACTGTACAGCATGACTTACAGGAGTCCATAAGAATCCACAAATTTAAAACAAATGTAAACATGCCCCGCTGTTAGCTCAACTGGTAGAGCATTGCATTAACACCGCAAAGGATGTGGGTTTGATCCCAGGGGAAGGCAAGTCCTGATAAGAAAAAAATATGTATACATTGAATTCACTGTAAGTTGCTTTGGATAAAAGTGATAAATGTAAACATAAACAGAATTTTAATTAAAGAATTGTAAAGAAATATGTGACGTGTCATACTGGTGACCCATATTTGAAATATGTCCCCAGCAATGAACCCAGTTAAAGCACACTCACTTAAGTAGTGCATAGGCATTGGCATTTTGCTCAGGGGCATCTCACTGGAAATCAAACCGGGTAACCTTCTAGTTACAAGCTTAATGTTATTTTTCTAGGCTACAACTGCTCCTAAATATGTAAGATTTGTAAACCATTGTTAAGCAAGTTGGTCAAATTGTAGTGTGTTAACTCATCGAATTGTCCCAAAAGTTATTCTGTGAAACATTTTTAAATAATCTAAATAAACATTTAGCACTAAAATAAACTGTTTTGAATTAATGTTTGGCGAATCTTATTTCTTAAAATATAAAATCTAATATATGTATTTGTGATTGGTCAGGTGGTGGCAATAGATGTGGACATGGCTTTTTTTGAGCCCAAAATGCGAGACATACTTGAGCAGAACTGCACCAGTGACAATGACTGCAACTTTTTTGACTGCGTTTCCACATGTGACAAAAGTAAAAACAGATGTGGCTCGAAACGCAAAAACAGCAACCTTCAGGTGGGTGAGACAGTCATTACTTTGTATTGTTGGGCTGTGTTTTATAGGGCAATATCAGAAAGTTATACTACAACTATTTTATTATTTTGCAACAATTATTGTATACTCCAGTATTTTATAGTTTTAATATGTGGCTAGGAATTACGTCTATTGGAAAGTGCTGGCTTACTCTGAAACAGAACAGAAAATTGTTTGGTTTGGAATACTCTCTTAGTGGTAAAATAGCCTTGAGGAAAAATGTCTGGAATGTTAATAGTTCATGATAAGACTGATGGGAAACAGATAGTGCCATCATTATTGCTCTCCAACACAATGGGGGTTAACAGGGCTGACTGAACCAAAAAAAGGAAAAAGCGAAAAATAAGCAAAGTTGTATACTGTAGATTTACAATAAAAAAATATTTATATAGAAAAAGAAATAGATTTAAAAACAATCTGTAGCCACTATTACAGAAAACTACAATACAATTAAACAAAAAATATTGGAATTGGAACACAAACTAAATCTAGATGACAGCTTTCTGTTATAATAACAGCATTTATTCCCCAATCAGACAGTACCTGCATACATGATTACTCATTTGTTGATGGGTTTTGATGAGCTAGCTGCATAAAACCAGGTTAAATCTGGGCCACAGGTGGCTAAGACACCCCCCCCCCCCCCATCTTTTTATGACCTCCCCTTTCCCATTGTATGGCCTGCCTTTTAGAACAATAAGGGGTTTGTATATGTTAGGCCGCTGGGTCAGGGAAGTCATCATATTTTGACCATAAGTGAATGTGGCTCATGATTGCTCTGGAGATGATGAAATGAGACCAGGATGGTGCTAATGGCCTTTTTCCCTTTTGTACCAATGCTTTTCCATTGGAACCAAAACCTGTCATTGCTCTTTTTCTGCAGGTCATCTGTGATAAGATCTTCAGGTCTTGGTTTTCTCCCACACTGCTTGGTGCAAAAGCAGGGCTCCCGCTCCAGGTGGAGCTGCAGCGAGCAGTGCAGGAATGCGCTGAAACAGACAGCGGAGAAGATGTGATGCGCTGGCAGGCGGTGAGACAGCAGCTACAGGGCCTCCTTATGGAGCTCATTGAGGAGGACACAGGAAACCATAGGGAAGACCTGGAACACAAGACGAGACATGTCCATACCTCGCTTAACTTCTGATGTGGGACTTTCTGAACAACTACCAAAGAACTAAATTAGTCATGTGCAATGCTGGAGAATTTTTGAATGACTAGATTGTTCACCGTCTAGACTACATTATTAAGCTGTTACAGCTTTTAAAAATTTACCATAGCTGTTTACTTTTAATCTTCAAAAGACCCTTTAACATCGGCTAGAGAGGTTAATATCACTTACATTAAGAACATAGACATACCTCTTAGTGTCCAGGATCATCTCAGATAATATAATACATTGTTTTTGCTGGAGAGAAAGTGTGTACCTGTGAATTTGTATAAGTGTTTCAATAAACCATGGCTTAGTCGTGATCCACTGTTTCATTTTTTACCAGCAGGAATACACAGCTGGCTGCTGTCATGCTGTATTATGTTCTATGCACATATCAATACTTTAAGAATCCATGAGAAAGACCAAAGACTAAACTAACATTTGGTTCCTATTTACTGAGGAGAAAAACTCTGTAGGTTTTTGGGATCTTCACGGGGGATCAGGTTCCAATCTGCCTCCAGCTGTCTTTCAGTAGAGGGTCGTGTAGAAAAGCCTAAGCAGAATCTTTGGGCAAGGGTGGAGCAAGACTTTGCGTGATTAGGGTAGAAAAACTACGACTAAAGCTCTAGGAACACATTACCAGCAAACTTCGCTGATTTATGTTGTTCCGTCTCGGTTGGACTCCGAACAATTGGCTCACAGAGGTCATCACATTGTATGTTCCCAAGGCAATGACAAGGGTCTGGTTTTGATCTTCTCTGAAGTAACTTACTGACAACAATGCGGATGTATATTTGGTGTTGACTCATAGTATTCCAGAATATTGTTCTTGCTAAAGATTCCGAACCTGATGTTTCTTGTTTTGAGATTAATTTACCTAAAAATTAAGCTAAACAGTGCAAAGAACATTC
The DNA here is from genome assembly GCA_036877545.1 of Yasuhikotakia modesta. NCBI lineage: Eukaryota > Metazoa > Chordata > Actinopteri > Cypriniformes > Botiidae > Yasuhikotakia > Yasuhikotakia modesta. Next base: position 12,637 of record JBAJNP010009125.1, read on the forward strand.
AAACATGATTAATGTTGAAGATAAAGAGTGTTTGATGTTATTTTATTATTATTATTACTAGCTAGCTTTAGCTAAGAGTTTGTTTACCATGACATTTGTAGAACCGAACAATGTTATCAATTATGGCTGTTTTTTTTTTGGAGGGTGGGGCGGATTAGCTTGGAGATAATGAACCACAGTGTTCATAGTTATATAGTGTTTACACCACAGTCTCCACTGTTTAGAAAGAAGGAACAAACTGAAGGGTTTATTATTCAAAGCCATGTAACCGCCTGCATTTCACTGTTGTTTACATCAACTGCTCTGTGTTGAATAATTCCTTCATATTTTGAAGAAATTTCTGAGGCTCTTGAAGATGTCTCATAAGGTTATATTTTACATTCAGATCTTGTGAGTAATGTTCTGTGAGCCAATTTATGAACACATCATTAGCTCAGAATGACTGGGCCAAAAACAATTTCTTAGGATGCATCCAATAAACAAAAGCTATTTTTGTAGTGTCATATATAAATGTAAAATATATATCATAAACATATCTGAGACTACAGTAATAATACTGCTATGTCTTTAAATGATCTAAAAAATTGAAAGTTTTTTTAACAGCTCATGACAATCATATTTTATTACAAATTAAAAGCAGCAGTTACTGTAAAATTTTGTCTCTTCAGATAAATCTCATAACCGGGTTATATTTTGTCCCAGGAATCAGTGCTGTATAACACTTTCTATATTGTAAATGAAGAATTAGAAAAAGCATACAGAGATACAAAGAAAAAGTGTAACCTTGTGGTAACATAATTATCTTTGTATTTTAATGAACAGCATGTAAATGGAACAGCTTCCCCTGGTGAAAACAAAATTTCCAATTAAAATGCCTTCTTAGGCATTGCAATAAAAGACATGCATGTCTGTAAGCACAGATGACAAGCCTGCTTATAATTTATTGCACAAACACCTTTAAAAGGAAAAGTATTAAGCGTTTAGCTGTATGCAGTATCAAAAATCATGAGATGTAGGCAAAATTTATTGACAAAACTTTAAAAAAGAAAGTGTATTAATGGTGGACTAAAGATGGATTGGTGTGACATACTGGTGATGCCACAACAACAACAAGTTTGTTAGTAAGGTCATCCAATTTCAGCAGTGGAGCTTTAAAAGGAATGATTTATAAAATGCGAGTTTTAGGACAGGGTTTTTACGATGCTTACACTTCAGATCAGTGGTTTTTAATTCTGCTCCTGGGGGCCAAATCACAATTAGTATGTCTCCCTTTTCTGACACACCCAGTTAAGTTTATAGAGCTCCCTTCTATAGCTGATGATTCGAATCAGGTGTGTTAAATAAGGGAGACATTTAAAATGTGAGGTGAAGTGAGTCTCCAGGGCCAGGATTAAGAAGTCCTGCTTCAGAGAGATGTTTCAGACAGGACTGTTAGACTGTCAACAGCTCATTGAACATTCCTAAATTCCATCTCTTTAAAGCTCTAGCGCTACAGCCATCAAAACAGCACTGTTGCAACAAATGAACCGCCTTCCACAATAAATTTCAATTCAATTACTCAGACTAACAATCGCATGCTGTGAACAATGTTCTTGTTGTTATTCATAATTTATACAGTGTGTCGCTGTTATTTCCTTCTGTTGCAAGAGCTAGGAGTGGTTTGCATGATACATGTTTATTGGTATTTAGTCCTTTGCTTAAAGTTGTCTGTGAAGTTAATCTGTCTGTCACACTTTTTAATGTTGTGCTTACTGCCTATAAATGTGACAGATTAGTGAAGTAAAAAATGAACCCAAAACAGCCCAATTAAATCTTTTATAACCTTTTGAAGGTCTTCTTCCTTTTGTCTTTCTATTTATTGAACATGAATTCTATTTATACAAGTTTTTTACTTTAATTTAGTGGATCTTAATTTAATCTATACAAGTAAAATGTGAGGTTTGATTAATAAATCCAACTTTATGCTCCATACATAAATTCATCCTGACCAACAAAATTTTAATGTTTTGTCTACCAAGAGCCACTAAATTTAAACAAAATACATATTTCATGTTTGGAGTGACAATTTAATGACTGCAGATATCATGTCATTTATAAAAACCGACTTCAGGATAACTTTAGACAGAGCTCTGGAAGGAATTAGCTGCTTTGTAGACAAGCTTCTCAGAGCAGAAATAGCCACTATTTAGCCATTGTGCAAACATTTCTAAAACACAGGCCCAAGGGCTGCCATGGTGTGCTGACCTGTAACTACTTGACAAAAAAGTAAAATGTTTGAAAAACCATACAGATTGTGTTACTACATCCTGGAAAAGTGATACAACACAAATGGAATTTGTACCAAGCCTGACAAATATAATAACTACAAAATGAGGCGAAAGAAGGGGTCCCATCCAAAGAAATAAATTTGATTTAAATCAAAGAGTAAAAAAAAGCAAAGTAAAAAAGCAAAACTAAAACAGAAAAACGTCTTAAAAGGCTGATATGGAGGAAACTGGGATTAGTTAGTTATCAGATGGGAAAGTTCACAAGGGCTCTAGTAACTATAAAGTTTTGAGTCAAAAGTTCAGCAACACAAATGCTTGTTTCCTGAAGCAGCAAAACATGTTGCAAACACTTAAGTTTCCTTAAGTGACAATTTTCCAAGTATGTGACATCATCCTTCACTAAAGTCAACGTGTGTTTAATGAACTGTATCTTTCTCATGACAACGGAAATGCACAATAGTTTTAGTCAAATCACCGACATATTTTGGTTTTAAACATAAATCAAAGTTTAAATAAGTGCCAACATTCTTTGGTGGTGTCAACTAACTTACACCTGACACTAATAAACATACAGCCAAACATCTCAACTGCGGTAGTCGTTAGCAACTAAAAAAGTGATTTCTTGATAAGCAAGAAATCTTTCTAATTAACTGAGGTTTTACAATCCCCTGTATGCTACAATCTGCTGAGAAACAACTTAATTTGATTCTCCATTGAGTGCAGTCTTAATAAGGCTGAGTTTCCAATAACAAACAGCTGCTATTAGTATTTGTTATTCGGACGTATATTGACTTTGGCTACATGCATCACTGTGTAGCAAATAACAGTACTATTAAACTAAGCTTGGGGAAACTGTTATGCTGCCAAAGACTTGGAATGATCTACAAGCCTCTGCAAGGCTAAATCAACCAATTAGAGACCTATCATTTTAAGCGCTAACCTGTAATTGTACTCACCGACTCCTTATTGCTAAGGTGTTAATTCTTGTTTTAATGATGTTTATTATAAAATTCTCCTAAATTGCCTTTTGTTTTGAATGGTTTTCTAAATGTACTACAGTGAACATACAACTTTGAGTTTTACTGTGAATATTTGTTTTATTTGTAAGCTGTTGTGGTACATTCTAGAACACATACCAGCTATTGTTTCTTGGACAAAATATTTCCCAATTCATACGGGGGGAGAAAAAGCCAGAAAGTATAGGGGGAAGTTTCATGCAGAATGTAAAATAGCATGCTGACCATTGTGCAAACTTTTACCCTATGGTATAGAAGGATCCAAATGGACTTACTGCACTTCAGTCGACCTGACTCAAAATCACTCACCAGTATGTCCAAATGCAATAATATAGCCCATGTGAGTGATTGCTGACAGAATATGATAAAGTCTGTTGTCAAATCTGCTGTCCAATACTTACAAATTTCTTTCAAAGAAAACAAGCTTTTTTACTTACTTCAGCTCATTTTTGTTCTATTTAAGCCAAGCCATCACAAAAAATTAGATTTCTGTGAACAAATTACATTTTATTTAGATATAAAACACATTAAACACTCAGAAAACTGACGTTAAGTAATTCATAACAATCAATGTGGATGACTAATCAGTGGATACACATGTGATTAATTAACTACATTAGGCCTTCAGTGAGTAATGGAATGGAAATTTCTGGTGCAGATAGTGAACGCGGCTTGTCTTCACTGGTGGGGTTGGTGATAAATTAGTGTGAGCTTTAAAACGTGACAGCGCTGCATTTGCTGCTCAGGAAAACAGTAAGAAATGCTCTGTAGCCATTTTATTGGTGTGTTCCTTAAATGACAAAGATTTTCTGGTACAAAGCAAACACTGCTGTGTGCTTATTGCAAAGGTCACAGCAATTTACCAGGACCAGTGAAAAAAGACTGCACTACGTTTCTCTTAAAGCCATTATCAAGCCACAGAACTATTGGGATCAATCGACCCAAGTGAGTGTGAAGTGTGTAATTGTTTTGATGGCAAAATGCTTTCTCCTACTGCAGTTTAGTGTGAAGTAAAACCATTTGTAGGTTCCCTAAAGAGTTGCTATCATTGTTTGTGTGTTTGACGGACATGACATGGCTAAATCAATGGAGCGAATTTGAGCTGAGACTGCCTCTCTTTTTTTATTTTTTACATGGAAAATGGGGAAGTGGAGGTCATTTTAAACATGTTTGGAAAAACACAGGCCAACCCGCACTGTCACAAACGTTTAACAACCTTAAACTTTAAACTCCACAGTCAGAATTAAATCTTATTGGGAATTGCTTCTCTTTAGCTTTGATGGTCAAAGGAATTGTTAGGTAATGGAAAAAGGTCCAAAATGGAAAAATGTTGAATGAAGGAATGAATCAACTTGTGCCTGTTTCTGTTTACTATTGCCATTCCACCTGGAACATGTATCAAGTCTCTGGTCGTCGGAGAGTCACCTGACGCTTGCACTGACAGTTGCTTGGAGCAACAGAGGAAAATATACAAATATGTTGAGGAGAGATAGTATGTAACTTGTATTGTTCAAGAAAGAATGAACCCTGAGGCAACGGTTGAGTCTAGTTATGCTGGTGTGTGAGGTGATCCAAACCCTGAGGTGATCTGCAATGGTATATGGCAGATTATATGTGTTACCCCATTTTGCAATGTTAAGTTTAAAAAATGACCTTTAGAACAGATAATGCACTTCAGTGACTGAATAAGTAGCTCACCATAAGCTCTATCTGTGTAGAGGAGCAGGACCAAAGCATAGCGCATGTAAAGAAAATAACACGCTTGCAAATGTTTTAAACAGATATTGCAATAGACATGCAAATGTTACAGACTACAGCTTTAATTCAACATAAAAACTTTATATATTCTGGTATTACTCTCTTTTATTGCATGTTTATTGCACTCTGTTTTATTGTGGCATAATGCATACTTTCCTATACATTATGCTAAGCAAAATGCTAAGCAGTGTTTAGTAGTGTGTTGCTGCAGTAAACCGTGTGCTCATGTTCCATTCTAAACATAACCTTCTGGGACTGAGTTGAAGCTGTTTCTCTCATGCACTTTTATTTATTTTAAAGTCTAATAAAAGTTGTGTTTGGAGTCTTGGGACTATCATTGTTACCGTACTAAGCTTTCGGTCACCTACGGGCCACTCACCTTACATAAACTTTGAAACTGACCAGAGACCACTTTTGTTGCCAATAGAATTTGTGAAGTGGAACAGTTATACAGCAGAGCAAATTAAGGGATCAGACAATTACAAAGAATGCCAAAAATCCAGTTCTGGGTACCAGAACAGGCCAAATCAATAAAGATTCTCTTGGAAGGAACTATAGCAGGCATCACAAAACAATGCATGTTTATGTTTGTTGCCACATAATCGCTGCAGTTACTTGTTCTTCTCAAACTTTACTGCTTTTATAGCTCAGGAGACCTAATGGATATCTTATTTGCTTATTTTCAGTATCAAATTCATAACAAACAGTTACCAAATAAGTTTCAAACAGAAACAAATAAGACTTAAGAATACAGAGCCATACAAATAAATGTAGCAACTACTTGGGCTTTAGAAGAATTTTATGGAAAATATTTCAAATTCATATATCTGAAATTTCACATATCATACTTTGGTGTTTTGGCAATTCTGACCATAATTTCACTAATGCGAAACTCTTATTCTCATTACTATATAGGAAACACAGTTATATAGGTTTTATATACAGGTCCTTTTCAGAAAATTAGCAAATTGTGATAAAGTTCATTATTTTCTGAAACGTACTGATAAACATTAGACTTTCATATATTTTAGATTCATTACACACAACTGAAGTAGTTCAAGCCTTTTTATTGTTTTAATATTGATGATTTTGGCATA
>JBAJNP010009126.1:0-18772 GCA_036877545.1 Yasuhikotakia modesta
TGTTACCACATCCCAGTTAAAGACCAGAGACTCTTTGAACACAGACGAACAAACGCTACACAGCACAGAGAGCAGCGTGAATGCTAAAACACGCACGGACGCAAAACACAACAAAACGCATGAATCCCTTTCCCATGCAAAACAGATTAAACTTGTTTTTTCTGTTTTCCAAGTCGTCCTTGAAAACGACGCACACTTTATTTTTTTTTCTCTTGAATGTAGATTTTCCTCTCTCCCTCTTGTTTTTCACAATCTTTATTATTAGTGGAATTATTCAGGTACGCACTGGCTGAATAAATTTAGCGGAGATCTTCTACAGATGCATCTCGCTAGCATACATTTGTGCTCGGTTAACAAAGAAGCCGGAGACACTTAATCCCGTCGGAATACCGCACTCATGTTCTGTTTGAAACCAACATAATTAAAGTCACCCTCTGAAGTAACCTATTTATGTAAAGAAAGCTCTCGTACAACCGTTGACTCCTACGAATAACCCGTAGGAGGGCCGGTGGTATAATTACTTCACATTTCTAATTTAGGTGAGGGAATATTTGTTATCAAACCTGGAAGGGGGGGGGGGGGTGTGTTGGAATTGGAGTGGATGGGGGGAGGAAACAGTATTAGTTTCAAGTGAGAGGACATAACTGGATCTGTGGAGCACTTTTGCGGGGGCGTGGCGGGGTGTCAGGGCACACCCGCACGCCCGGTTTGTAACAATACAGGTATCCAGCCGTGAACCTAAATCCATATGACATTCGTTCATTCAGGCCGTTGTGGTAAATAGTTATAAATCAAGCTGGTTTATTGCTGAGAAGCGATGACACATCGTGATTGGCTCTGTGTTTCATTGGCAAAATCTTTGTAATTTTTGTTGGATTGGAACGCAGGTTTATTTTGGGCTTCAGTCGGTGTTGATGTTCTTGTCTAAGGAGAAAAATAGGAAGAGCATGAAGGAAATGCTGCGTTCCATAAGTCACAGACATCACTGGCGGAAAGCTCTTTGTGTGAAGGGGAGTTGAGCTGTGGCAGTAAACTAGCGTGCAGATTGACTTTAGTTGTTTACAGTGGCCCCTGGAACGAGGCAGGGCTCCCGGTGCATTGTGGGTAGGTGTGTAAACACACGTGTTTGTGTGAGCGTACGTTTGGCTGTGTGGGTTTATCATAAAGCACGGCAGCTCTCCAGGTGCATATTAGTGATAAAGGAAGGTGAGGGACTTTGTTTTTCTTTAACGGGCCGTCACACTCCATCGCTCGCACCAAAGGGGTGATGGGTGGACTCTCTGAGGCACATACACACAAACACAATACAGAGGCCAGACCAAAAGCAGCGTTGCTAAATCAGACTTTGGTGATTGGAAGGGTCTGCATTTAGACACACTAGTGAAAAGATATTTTAAGAAAGTCTTGTGGTAATATTAATGTATGTAGACCAGCAAACTGCCCAAGTTGGCCATCATGTAATAGTTATTTTTATCATAACGACTGCATGCAAATAATTTCTCTGATTTCATCATGCAGAGTTTTTCCTGCGCTATTGTGATGCAACAGGCTTAGCGATATTTCCTCTGAGGCCCGGAGAGAGAAGGGACGAGTGTGGCTCTTCACATTAATAGTCTTTTAAGCCATTAAATGATTTCTTTTATCTGCGGTACTTGGAGAGACTGGGGGATCTCCTTTATTAAAATGAGCAATGCTTTGAAGAAAAAAACGTAACAAATACAATCCCACGTGATCTCTCGTGCGGTTCTCTCCTTTTCTTTGTTTAGCCTCAGTCATCTTTCTGTTTTCAAGCTTTGTGTTTCTCCTCTCTCCAGGTGTTTGATTTATTTATATATCTTTCTGGTTTTGACAAAGTGTGTGTGCTGTATTTCACCAAAAGCTGCTGGTTTAGTGTGTGGTGGGACGTCCCAGTGCTTGAGTGCGTGTGGAGATGAACACATACACACAGTCATCCAGACCTCTTTGTCAGGGTGTTTATAGCAGGTGAAAAGGCGTACATTGATACTGTGTGTGTGTGTGTGTGTGTGTGAGAGAGAGAGAGAGAGAGAGATTAGGCTGTGGGTTAGAGGCTCTCATTAAGAATTCTGTCCCATGCATTCTGGTTCTGGTGAAGCTGTATGAAGATGTGGCTGTAGTGTGGATTGAATCCGCCCACTAGTTCTGTCTGAGAAGTCAATTACCACATCCATACAGGAAGGACCTTTATGTGCGAGTGAGAGAGATGCTGTCACTTTCTCTTAGTTTTTCTTAAAGTTAGCATCGGGAGAGTACCAGTATCAGCAAACGGGAGATACCAGTAAAGGAGTAATTATTGTTTCTAAACATGTTTCCTAAAAATTCAGTACATAGTTCATTGCTATTGGTCAGTTGGATAAACAGTCCCACCCCAATTCATGCCATTGGTGGTGTGTTTAAAAGTTGCCTAGTTGTTTCTGCATTTTAAGATAGAATTACTGTAAGTATTTTGACATTTAAAAATCATTTTATGTGATGGTTATAATTTTAATATTGTTTAAAACAAACGTCATCCAGGCATCTTGGTGTCTGTTCAGAAAGTTAAATTGTGGCATTTCTAGAATATTCAATCATGACGGTGTTACTTCAACTTCTGCGGTACGTTGTGGCATTTCTGCAACAGAGAATAATTAAAGCAGTATTTCTGTTGAAACAGATATTGCTGCTAGCTGGCGTCTCTTAATGTGATGTACTGTGATGATGATGAAGCTCGGCTGATTCAGCAGAGACTCTGAGGCGAGAGGCGTTTAGTTTGGCTTTGAGAGATAAGCTGAGAAGAACTGGCTAAGTGTGATATCTTAAGAAAGCCATATTTACAGTTTAATGCATCTGTTGCTCGTACAAAATGAAATATTTTGTGTTTTATCATTATTCCCCTTCGTGCTTTAATGTGTCGCAGATTAGCCGGGTGATGTTTTATTTTAAAGTCCCCTGGGCTTTAAAAGAGAGAGAGAAATAACAGCAAACAAACAACATCAGAAAAAATGGTAAGATGTTAATGCTATATTGGAAATAAATGTACACTGAAATTGAAATGACTTATTTCAGCACATCTAAAATGTCACTGGATTTGTCTTGCATAAGCTGAGAGTTCCAAACCTGGTATTTGTTGCGGCAACAATTGCCATACATTAAACGCAAAGCATAGTTTGTGGCATTAACCTTGTGTGTAATTATCTTTAATCCCTGGTCAGCGTTCCACACCTGTCTCCGCTTGCTGTGTGCGAATCCCACTGCCCTACCGCTAATGGAGAAGGACGTCCTGCCGGCCACACTGCAAAGGCTAGCAACTGTGGGTGCCTCTCCTCCAAAGGGCAGATCTGTGAGGTAATGTAGAAGGAGATTTTCTCTAAAGCCATGTAGCTTTGAGGAACAGCTGTGGGCAAAAGCACAAGCTCAGATAGGCCTCTGAGGGGCCGAGAGGGTGAGGGGCTACTGTCTTAACCCAACCAGAGCTGGGAAACAAAGATGGAAAGTCACATGTATGGAAATGACAGAATAGCACAGGTGCATTATGGGTAATCATATGCTCCCTTTGACGTCAAAGTTATGCAATGTGCAGTTTTTTTTGATGGCATATTTGCTTTAAGGAGCTGTTTTAATGTGCAATAGTATGTTTAGGCCAGTAGTGCAGAGAGTAAAAATTCAGATTTGAAGTTAAAAGTAATGTGCTGATGCCTTTTTTAAATAGTTTAATGTTGTGTCTGTCCTGTCAAATGATAGTTTAGTCTTTGAAGTTTTAACTTAAACTCTACCTGGAGTCACTTTTTTGGCACAAATATTGGAGCAAAATTGCAATGAGGACAAAATGGCAGGATACTGAATAATAAATTGTGTGAAGTGTTGTGAATAATACAATGATGCATCACCCATAATTGGTAGATGTTACAGAAAGTTAGTTTTCAACCTTGAAGGTAGAACTACAGTATTTTAATGCAATTTGCCCCTCAGTATTGTGGTTTATTTTCCCCGCATATTGTACTTTCAGAATGTTAGCACTGCATGGCAACGACAAGCACTGAAACGATGGTCTACCTGTTGAGAGCAGATGGTTTGGAATCTCTAGGACAATATAACACCCAGCCTGCGGTGCTGTGCTGAGCAACTTTGGCGAGAGGATATCTGGCATAAGCGGCACGAGATGAGACTGGTGTGGTTAAACAGGCCATGTTGACGGGATGGCAGCTGTCCATTCAGAGCAGGGCCGGAGAGAGAAAGGCCACAGACTGGCAGAACAGGGACACTTTCAATAGGAATATTTAATAAGTTTCTCCACAACCAGCATTTTGGTAACTTTTTTAAATGCCTAACACATTTTTTTGTGTATTTAACCACGTCGGCTGTGCAGGTGCGCAGCACATGTATACATAATCCTCAAAGACAGCAGTATTTTATGTCCATGTTTACATAAGCTTATCTCGTGCCGTTGCAGAACAAAACGTGTGCAGATATGACCACAGCTTCATACGCAGTTTTGACTCTATATCTGCTTAAAGTATATCAGTTATGGACCTGTGCCCTGTTTGAAGGTGCTAGCGTGATGCTAGGGGTGGGGGTATGGTTTGCGGTAGCTTTTCTGAGCTGTGAAGTCTTAATTGCATTCTTAGATAAAGATTAGACAGGTTTCGATCCCTTTCAGACACAGTGATTTGCAAATACCTGTGCGTAAAAGGCGATTTACCTCGCTAATGTATCTGTCAGGGGTGCTAATCAAACCTGTGTATGTGTTACACATGAAGAAATGTCCAGTTCTGAGACATAGGTGTTCCTTACATACTAATAATTGTGTTTCAGAATAAAGCCGCAGACTCATTTTTGGTCTGTTGGTTTGTTTTATTTTAAATGATAAAAAATGAATGTGTAATTATAGCAAGACACTTTAATAAAAGATAACTAATCTATAATTTGTGCACCAATCATTTCCCAGTCTCCTCTTCAGTGATGGCTCTCTTAAAGATAGGAAACCCTCAGTGCTCTTTATTCTGGGAGTCCTGCGTGTAGTCGGACTGCTAAAGAGATTCAGCACAAGAAAGCAGAGGCTGGAAACAGGAGACAGCAGCGGCCGTATCAAAGAGAGGTTAGCAAATGCCGCACACCGGGCTCTCTGCTGTCCCCGGAGCCCCTGCTAGCCTGTTATCACCCTGCCAAGCAGGAGGGCTTTGAAATTGGCACTTTCCTTCATGTGACAATTGTACCTGCTGATAGACCATTAGGTTACTTAACTATTCACGTGTTCTCTACCATAGTAACCTTGTGTTGCTTTCCTATTGGTTTGAAAGTGATACTGTAGCAGTTGTTTACAATGACCTTTTGACGGCCTAAAGGGCTTCCATGATTTTGTGCAGATAAAACTACTGGTTACTGGCATTCATCTGTAGTCTGTAATGATTAAATATACATGTTATTTTTACACATTACATGTTATAAATTGTATTGCATTATTTGAATTTGTTCTGCAAAGTCATTGCAGATTGGCTAAAGCCATTTTTGTCCCATTTATTATTTGGTGTATATATAAGGTATTTTTCTGAATAAAAATGCCAGAAACCAGTATGTGTGTGTATGTTCACATATACTAGGTTATATAAGAGTCAAACGGCAATTAACGTTTATGACAACACAGTATTTCATACTATTATTCAGTTTCACTCAAATCCACATCTTGTTTTGTGTCCTAAAATATTTAATCTGCATGTTAATTTTTCCTTCACTGCTAGCATGACAAGGCAACTGAGCGATGAGCATAAATACATCCACCGGTGACAGCGCTAGGATAAAACAACAGAGGACAAACACACACATACTGTAGATTGAGCTCTCAGGCAGCTGGGCCAAACCACCCGCACTCACACACACTGACCACCGCACAGCCAGTAGCTCCCTCTGTTGACCGCCGCTGAACTACAGAGCCACACGACTGCCAGCCTGCCTTTGTGTTCCTCTGAGGCAATTCAAGAGCACTGCAGCGCTCTCAAATGACACACGCACACACAAACTTCTGAGTCTGCTCTCCCTCGCAGAGGATTTTGAGTTTTGAATTTCGGAGTTTGAGGAAGTGGAAACGGATAATAGGGAATTATTTGTTCATTTAGTGTCGGTGTTGTAAGCTTCACAGAGCGTTTTGATACCAGTGTGTGTTTAGGAATGTCTACATGGGTCTGGTGTAGAAGCGAGCGCTGACTAGAAGTTCCCAGGCAGTGTCTTAAAAAAAACGTTTTTTGTGAGATCTTGTGAGGTTTTATATTGTCGGTTTGTGGTTTTGTTGGCAGGGTGAGAACTTTGCTTTGACTTCTGCTGTTTTTATAGGATGCTAATGATGTTTTCAATCCTCTCGCTTCCACCTCTCCCAACACACACAAACACACACACACAGTCACAACAGTAAATATTTGCATTATATTTGTGTTTTTTATAAGGAGCATTATTATTAAAATATAAACAATTTTTTATAAAATTAAACATCAATTTCAATTACTTTTTTAATATTCAATTATGAATCATATTTTTTCTATTTATTATATACTGTGAATGTTAAGCTTAAGTAAACATACACCAATCTGCATTATATTTTTGTTGTTTCGCCCTGTGCTTCTCTCTGGAGCTTTCACTTTGAGACGCCCGGTGCTGACCCGAATGGCTACAAATAAGCATCCCGGCTCTTGAATTTATTAGAGCCCAATTTTTGACAAGTTGATTTTAAACAACTCCGGCGGCGGCTGCATTGACTGTATGCTCGACGGCTGGTCGCCTGACATGTGACCTACGTGAACTTGCCCTCCCCTATTGACTGCAGTGATTGATGCTCCGCCAAGCTAGCCCTGATAATTCTTAGCCACATGTCAACAGCCAGTGACCAAAAGGGTCATCCCTGTCTTTAACATTTCACACACACAAATAAAAACACACGTGGCCTCACCTGCATTCATGCACACACAAACACTTGCAAAAGACAAAAAAATCATCTGGATTGTTATTAAATCCATTCTTGCTAGCTTCCAATGTGTTTTGTTTTTACATTTTAAAGCTCATCTTTCAGTCGCTCGTGAACTGAATGCTTCTGGGTCTCTTGTGGGAAAAGCGGGACTGGGTTTGGAAACGAGACGCAGCTCCTTGTGAAAAACGCACGGCTTCGGAACAATGGAGGACAGGCGCTGTGCAAAAACTGCTAATGAAAATGATGGGCAGCTATTGACATGTATCGACAGCCGCTGCAATCGGCGCAGACTAGTCGTGCATACTTAAGTTCAAATGTATTCAGCGGGGCAACAGGGATTAAAGGCTGTTAATGACAGTGTGTAGTAGAGAAACGAGGCTCGATTCTGCTCTGTGCTGTTTTCCTGAATAACTTTACACAATGCTACACAATGCTAGGTTGTCACTGCTATTATGCACAGTTTTCATACACTTTAGTAGTTGTTTAGTGGGGACGGATGTTTTGATGGCTGTGGAAACAGGGGCCCTGGGTGTTTGGAGTCTGTCAACAGGGAGCATATCACTGTAATTCAGTCAATACATCTGAAGACAACACGCCACTACTGTGTAACACAAATTCATTTTTAAAACTTTGTCTGTTTAATTTAAACATCTTTGAGAGAGACAGGAGGTGCTGTAACTGCAATCCTAAAATCAGGGCAAGGCCATAAATACCGGTGTATATAAAACATACATTAAAAAAAATTACGCTTTAAACAGTCTCAACACTTTCTGTACTGTCTATTACAGAAAAATGCTGTCTGTTATAGCAGTACTGTCTAGTGTTATAGAAGGACTGTCTGTGCTGTCTGTTACAGCAAGTAATGTCTGTGCTGTCTGTTACAGGAAGCATCATCTGTGCTGTCTGTTACAGGAAGTTCTGTCTGTGCTGAGCTTTAGTATTTTTAAATGTGGCTTGTTTTTATGATTATAGAGACGCAACATTGTTTAAAAGCATATAGAACAATACGTCATTTTTAAAGCATGTGCGTGTGTGAGTGTGTTGGCTGTTAGAAAATTTTAAAGTGCATATTTAAAACAATCTTTTACCCATCTTTAATGATACTTTCTTGTCGCTTGTCTAGAAGCTAGCATTAGTCTTGCACGTATAAATGTTTACTTTAGAAGTAGATCTTATTTCTGTGATGGATATTAGTTTTCAGTGTTGTGTTATTGCATTGATCTGTGAGTTTTTATTGTTGGTGTGCATCTCTGACCTCTTGTATTTTATGCTAGATAATTCATAATGAGCGAATGATTATACAAACACCTACTTACTTTTTCCTTCTGAGATAACAATAGTGAGGGCACCAGTGGTTTGGTTTTCTGTTATAAGTTGAGGTAAAAAGTATATTTTGAGGACTTGTAAATACTGTCAAAAATGTAAATATCAAAGGAATATTTTGTTGAAATAATAAAGCAGTTTATATAACAATGACACAATCCAACAGGCTAAATGTTTCTCAAGGTTATCTAGCAAAATCTCCATCTGTAAGGTCTATATTTTGTTTAGTTTCTCAGACCAAAAGGTGTTTTAAAGCGACACTGGCCCTAAAAATCTCAGTAAGTTTGGAATATGAAAGACGGTCAGATGCAATTTCAGTGGCGGCGTGGTGGGGCAGGTACAATGGTTTGTGGGCCGGCGTGGCTCCTGAATTTTCTTATCAGTGGGGAATTGTGGTGTGCTGAGATGCCAGCAATATCTTCCCCGCTGCTGTTGGAAATGCAGTGAGCTGGTGACACGCGCGTAAACACACACATACTTGTGAACTGCACACTGGGATAGACCGGCAGTCTGGATGCCTCACAAATGTGGCTCAATCATTCTAGAACAAAGGGGTGCCTTTGATCTTTTCTCAACCTTTTCTTGCTGGATCTGTCGCTGATGTTGTCACGGTAGTGTGTGTCCGCTGTGGACACTCCCCTCTCTCCCACGTTTGCGCTGATGGGCTGCTGTTGTGACGTGTTAGATTGATTCAGTTTAACCAAGCCTGTTTTTACTGGCCGTTTTATTTGTGAGCTTCTTACACTGTATAATGTCAATATTTTTGTTAATTTCCACAAACTTGGTTGTATGAACATTTATATTTTTTATTACACTGCCCCATGCACAAACACACACACACACATTAAAGTAAATCCACACAGCGTATGCACAAGCAATCAGAGTTGATTATTTATAAGGCCTGGTTTTGCATTGCTTTTGTGTCCCTGCGCATGTGGCGTGTAAAACCAGCGAGCTGAGAAACACAAAATGAACAACGCACGGCTTCATTCACAATGTTTGTATCAACAAAGTGAGCAGTTTTATCTCCACACTTGACAGCGCGAGCCGATAAGCATTGCTGAGGGAGAGACGCAGGCTGATTCTTTAAACCCTCTCTCACCCCCACTTTCCCTCTCATTACACCACTCCCTCTCTCTCTCTTTCTCTCTCTCTCTCCCGCTCGCTCTTTGTCTGTCCCCTCCCCTTTCTTCCTGCTCCGTCTCTCTGTGGACACAGGCAGCACCCTGTCTTACTCCAATTGGCTGGAAGTCCACCAATCTGGCGTCCGGATGGGCCACAGGGACTGCATATGCAAAGCCCTGCTTCATATTAATGAGCAGGAATTGTGGCTTTAAGTCCTTGATTAGAAGAGTGCAAGAGCTTTTGGTCCCAACTGGCTGTGCCTATAGGCTGTCACCGGGAGAACGGTCCTGATAATTGCACTGCTCAGTCACGGAAGGGAGAGAGAGCCGGAGGAGGTACAGAGAGAGAGAGAGAGAGAGAAACTTTAATTTATACAAGAGCTTTGCTTAAATGATGATCGCAGAGAACACATGGATTCGGTAGAACTTTCTCTTCCCGAGTGTTTTTCCCTGCACTCTGAACAACAGTAGGTACATTTTCATTTTTTCTACTTCTACTGTTAGTTGTGTGTGTGGCTAGACTGTTTTTGTTCTTAGTTCCTGTGCTGGCAGTGGCTTGTGTGTGTATTAGTGCATGCGGTTGCTGTAGTCCTTCATTGTAAAGCTGTGCAGTTCTAGCATGTCAGGGTTGTTTTTGCTGTCAGGTAGCATTGTGCGTGTGTGTGTGTGTGCATGCGTGTGTGTGTGTGGTGTGCCGGTACGGTCCTGTGGTGTAGAAGCACTAGTGACTGTAGCAGGCTGCTCTAACTGCCTGCTTGTACACTGACCGAATTACAGCGATCTCTGTTCAAACAAGCGGTGTGACAGTGCGGTGCATGTTTCCATGTAAATCATTAGGAAGAGTGTCGGCAGAAAATGACATGAAAGAGAGTGTCGGGGGAGGAGTGGGAGAGAAAACAGTCTTAGGAGAGCTGGAAAAAAAAGAGTCGGTCACAGCATGCGTCCCGCTAAATGTATTAAAGCTCGGAGAGAGTGAGGGGGGCACAGACGCTCGGGAGAGCAGAGGGTCCGGAGCCCGGCAGAGAACTGCTCCCTCAGGTTCATATTTATCTGTGTCCCGCTCAGTTCTGTCAGCACAGAACCAGAACAAGCCCTTAATATAGACATTGGGCTGACAGATTTATGTACCTTATTTTTTTATTTGGTTTTAAATGTGTCTGACCAAATTGTGTTTATATAAACAATGTCAGATTAAAAACTAAAATATTCAAATAGTACTAAATGGGATCAAAATAAAATACACGCTTAAGTGGGTCTTTAGGGGGTGGTAAATATTTTTAAGTTCTGTCTGTTTGGCAATGTGGCACAAATTAAATGTATGTCATAAGTTTAATAACAAGTTTAATTAAAGAACAACAAAACCTCGGTCATAGGCTGCATATGAGCTCTGATTTGAAAAGTCACTTTATTTTAGCATAAAGGAAATTAGACTGAGAGCGTCAGAAAGATAAGGAACAGGTAAAATGTGATCTCACCACATCAGCCGCTGTCCTGCAAAATATAGTGAAAACACAACAGCCCACAACTTCTGTGTCAGAGCTTTTGCTCACATATATACACAAGTAGTTAAAAAAGTGAATGAAAAATAGTGGGAAATGTCATGAATGTGATTGTTAGTGATTTAGATATTACATTTGTGGTGTGGATGTGTTGGTAAAAGGATCATTAGGTTGACTGGATTATTCAGACTCATGAAGGGAAATTCGGAGATAAGACGCTCCTCGCAGCCTTCGCTGTTTGATCTTTATTTTAACACAAATTGACTACTGAGATTCTAATTAGTATATTAATGATGTTAATAACAACAAGTGCTGGTTTAGCTATTATCATAATTACAGCCTCTCAACGTCTGCATTTACATCTGCATGCTCATTTTCATATTTACATTAATGGTTGAAGTTAATATGAAATGTGTTTGAATGTTGTTTTTGTAAAGCTCAAATTACAGAAGCCTTTGTGTATTAATGTCATGTAGTTTTTCTGTGTGTGTTTATGATTTTTGGGTTAGTTTTTTACAGTTTTTTCTTAATCACGTTTTGTAAAAATGAATAAGAATAGAAAATGATTTCTAATAATTGTACTGGAAAGAAAAGCAATCGTAAAACACATTTCACACAATGATTTAAGCGGCAGTGGTTTTATGTGTGCTGTGCATCATGGATGTGCGATTGGCGTGTTTTGCATTTTGTTAAACAAATCGACTAGGACACATTCCTCTTGATTTCCATGTTTGTGAAGAAATTTGTGGGAAGCTTCTTTGAAGATTACGCCAAAGTAGCGTAGACATTTGTGGCTGCTTTTCGCAATTCTTCACGTTTGAATTTTTATTCAAAGTCTTGTGTAAATTTTCTACAATGTACTAAAAAAATGGAGAAATATAAAAGGATAGAATAGCTCAGGGGCGGACATTTTTTCATTTTACCAGAAACCTGTAGTCAGCTTATAAGGGCAATAGACTGTGAATGTCCACTGGAAGCGCGGGTGTCAAGGGTGTAAAATCACTGCTGGACAATGAGAACGCTGAATGGCTGTGTGTTGAATCCTGAGGTGTGTGAGGGTCCCTTCATGCATGTTAAACCTTTTGTCGCTTTACGGAGGATTTTAAAACACAGAACCCCTCTGTGGTCCTTGAAGAAAACTTGATTTAAAAAAAAAAAATTGTTTGCTCTCTCATTTCTCTCTCTCTCTCTCTCTCTCTCGTGAGATCTATTTAAAACCCCAGAGGCTGAGATCAAGAGGAATAAAGCTAGCTTGTGTAAATTAAATACCATTTAATCTCCTTATAAAATCATTTACTTAATTCATCTGTCAAATGATGTCAATAAGCACAGCACAGATTTATTTATTCTGCCGTGTGTGTGTGTGCAGGCCTTTGTTGCTATTCAGCCTTGATTTGGCTCTGTCCCATTCCCCTGTGAAAGGTGTCGTTGCTTGTCCTACATGGCTTTCTCTTTCTTTGGCCCCTTGTTGATTACTGTCTGGACAGTCTTTGTCTTTACGCGGTCCTGCTTATTGGAGACACAGCTTTGCCACTTCCCCTTATTTGAAGGGGTCTGAGGCATTCCAAGGGTAATTAACTCCAGTTAAAAGAGATCCCCCCCCCTTCGGCCCCGGGCCCCTCCACCAGGACTGTCATTCAGGAGAAAATAGTGGCCAGAGGGGGGGGCCGTAAGGAAAAAAGGAAGCTATATTTTTGTCCTTTTGTTGAAAAGTGCAATAAGTGGCCCGTCAGATGGACACACACATAGACATGTGAAACGAAACCATCACAGAACCGAAAGCACACACACACAGCGCGGGGGGCCGCCACTGCCTGATGATGCAATTGTCAATTTGTGTGATTTATGCATCAATCCATCAGGGTTTTTTGCAGAAGGCAGCGTGGCAATTTTTACGAGAAGTTGAAATGAGGGTTTTAGGAGGACCAGCGCAGCTGAAACTCCATCACATGCGTCAAAAACAGCCCATCACCTTTAACATTTAGGCATCACATCGCTGCGTTCGGCTAAATGAGAGTTTTAATAACTGAGGGAATGTGCTTCATTCTCCTCTTTAAAATCAATGTTAGCATTATCGTAGCCTCTAGAACTCCCTTCATTTTCCATTTGCTCTTCTCTTTATTTCGCGGATTATTTGGCCTGCTGCATGCCGGCACAGGCAGAGTGCTTGTGGGATACAGTTACAGCAGGTCAATAGGGACTCTGGTCACACCAGAAGCAGGCGGGTCCATGAGGGCTAGATAAGGGTAAAAATAGTGCTTTTAGTCTCTGCGTGTTGCACTGGCTCCCAACTGACTCACCGTTTGTCTCTCTGCATGTGGGTATGGCTTTCTGATTCAGTTTCCACTTCCTGTTTTTGCATATATATTTCTTTCTCAGCACAACATGAATTACTGTGCAAGAAAGATGTGAATTGTGTTGTTTTATGTGGTTTAGCTTATTTAAAACATAAGTAGGTTTTAAGCTTAATTGAGTTTTAAATGATTAGGGAAGAGTTTTAGGGATGGTTTAGCAAACAGTGTTGACAAATAATTCAGCTAAGTGTATATCAGAATATAATGTTAAAATTAAGATGATTGTGGATCACACCAAACATGTTCATAGCATCTGTTGTATAAAAGTGCTTTTGTTTATTTGGGTACATTAGCAGTTGTGAATTTGTCTTTGCTAAGGGCTGTCTGTGTACATACACAAATATACGTGTTTTGAAGTCCAGAAGATGAGATGATTCCCTCAGTTTTAGAGGAGGTGAAGTTTCTGCAGCAGCAGTGAAGCTCTGGTGTGAACCTGGACTGATTTTTGAATCTCTTTTAGCTTCATTGGTCTTCAATGAAATTGTGAAATTGTGCTGGTCTTGTAGCAGAGAGAAGGAAATGAATCGGCAGGCAGGGTGATAGTTGACAGTGAAATATTTCTTCTCGCTTTCGCCTGTCATACATCATGTGTGTGTGTGTGTGTGTGTGATGAGATTAGAACGATCTGTTTCTTAGTCCTGCAGTCATTTGTAGAACAGAGAAACATTTTAGATGTTTTTTGGGGGAGTTTCATTTGGAACTTTGTGGATTGTTCAGTAATTTTTCTGCTTTATTCCTCCAGTGTTTATCACATGGATTTATTATATGCATGCATTTCATATATTTTTAAATATGATTTTTCGAGTATATATTTTTAATTGTACGTATGTTATAATACAATTTTGTTTTATTATTTGTAAAGCACTTCTGAGCTTCTGTCAGGATACAGACACACATTTACACCAAATAAACCACAATAATGAAAATTGTGGTTTCTCAGTTCTTGCCTTCCTAGAAATTTAAATGTTATTAAATCAAGATTTATTAAAAATTATTTGTTTTTCCAACATGATTTTTTTTAAATCTGTTTAAAATGTGTGTCTGTGAAAATGCTTAGACAAACAGTAGCTATTTTTTTCGCCTACAATGCAACATTTTTTCACTTACAGTTAATTCAGACTAATGTTGTTTCCGCCCTGCTGTAGATTATCAAAGCTATCCTGATGGGAGCTTTTCCACAAATCTGCTTATGCGTGGTAATTTTTACCCAGACGGGGTACGGATGTACCTGGCTGAAGAATGTGGCACGATCTGAACTCGACAGGGTTAGATGTGCGGTTGCATCACGGATATCAAAGCTCATCCATGTCATGGATGTAACAAGATCGTAACTCCGTGTGTGTCTGCGTGAGTGTGCGTTCACGTCAGGCTGGTGTATTTGCGCTTTATAGTCTGTTCCCTGCTGCTCCAGCCTCGTTGCGCTGCAGAATAGCTGGATTCCCGTAGAGATCCGCATGCTTCCAGGCTAGAGCGTCCGCACGCACTCCGTCATATTAAAGCTGACAGTCCATCTGCTGCGTGGCCGGCCACTCTGCCTCTGCATGCGAGGCCTGCTTTTAATTCCACCTGTCCTGTTCTCCAGCCTTCAACCCCTGAAGGTTAAATCGCTCTCTCATGAACACAATAACAAGACAATAATGTTCATTTTGAGGACACCACACTTAAGCCAAACCTTTCAGTTGAAGAGTTCCAGATGGATCTGTTTGTGTGTGTTGCCTTTCTGCATGCGTGCAATTTCCTGCATCATCTGTGCGCATGTCATGCGTGCGTGTGAGCTGGTTGCAGTACTGTCCTGTACTGGTAATTAGCTGGGTATGAGTAACCGGGCTGCATGTGCTGTCAGGAGGCAGTGAGAAGGAGAGAGAGTGACAGAGAGACATAGGAATGGCATTTACTGTGCATGGGGTGGCCGTTCGCTGTAAGGAAGAATGGCACCTGTCTAATCAATCAGGACCCCACTACTCACAGATGGAATAGCCACACATGACTGAACCGCAGAGCATGGCCGCAACACACACACACACACACACACATACACATACACACACACACTTGGCTTAATTCAGCTCATTGTCCTGCATGTTAATCCTTGTCCGCATGGATGCAGTACTTAGTCGTTTTGACAGCAGCGTGAAATGGGCTCAGGTAGATCCCTATAGATTCATTCTCTTCCACAGAACTGCCTGTTTCTTCTAGTGATCACAGGTGACAATTCATTTAAGCTGTTTTCTGTCTTTAAATTCTGAAATTTATTTTTAGTTATTTTAATAACTGCATTGATAATAATTGAGCAATTTAATAATTTGGCTTTCTGTTTTTAACCATCTTATTTATGCAAATTCGAATTTAAGCTTGGAAGGTTTATGTGTTGATATAATTTAGATTTATTTGCATTTTCTAGGTGGGTTTATAAAATGTTTCTGAATGTACTTTAAATTTAAGCACTTATATTAATCACTTATAGTTTTTTTCTTAGCATTTATTGTTATCACTCATCATCTTTTATACACATACGTTGGTAAATGATTTTAACAGAATATAATGTCAAATAAAATAAACTCAAGCCAGCACAATCCTGCCCTAATTAATTTCCTTATATTTGAATAGAGTATTTTACTGTACGTACTCAGAGCCAGAGATTAGCATGTTATTTACATAGCTCTGTCACAAATCCTATCCTGATAAAACAACTTCACTTAACCACTTCAGCTGAAATTGATCTCTTTCTGTTTTCTGGAAGTATCCAGTGAGGTGTGTGTGTGTGTGTTTGTGTGTGTGCGTGTTTGTTTGTTTGTGCTATGCATGTATCTGGCTATGCATGTTTTTCTTCTTATTCCTTGTATACATTGTACATTTTAACTTGTTTGCTTCTGTGAATAATTTTGATATGTTTGAAATGCATGTAAATGCACTTAAAATATGAATTTTATGTATAATGCAATATTATTAGTATACTAGTAACATACTATTTTACATGCAAGCATTCTGATTTTTTTACTGTTTATTGTTGTGCAACAATGTTTGTTGGCTTTTGATGTCATTTTTATTCTTGTTTGCTGATGTTATTTTATATACAGCAAAATCTGCCAGATTTGAAACAAATATTGTGCACTGCGTTAAAAAATACTTCCTGGTTGTTAGTGACAGATATTTAATGCTGCTGGCAGTGTGTGTTTGTGTGTGAAGTCACGTTAAAGAGAGTGGAGAGGAACAGGAGTGTATCGGGGGGCCGTGTGTGTGTGATGCCGGAGCTTATCGATTCTTCTGCTCGCTCGCCCAGAACTAAAGCCAACACATTACGTGTGTGTTGCTTTTTTCCACTAAGCCCTCACAGGCTTGCCAGCCTCACACACACACACAGTGCTCACGCTGTTCCTCCCACTGTTTGTGAGCTAAACACACACACTGGAGTGCAGCACTTTTGAATTAACTCTAAAATTAGCAATGATTGCAACAAAATGATTCGACAATTAAAAGGATTGCTGACACTGATTTGCGCCGTGCAAATGTTTTCCGAAATAATGAGTTATTGCCTCAAGTTTGCTATAATAGTTTAGCCATTTTTGATTTCATGCTCTGTAAATGGATTTTGTTTATCGAGTTAGTCTTCAATTTCAATCAATGTTTATACTACAATGATCACAAAAATGTCTAGACTTTGTATTTTAAGATTGAATGCACGTTTTGGACAGAAAGAAAAATCAAAACGGACACAGCGAGCAGTGCTTAAAAAAACTATATCGATCACAGTGCTTTAGGCGGAAGACAGACGGGTGGAAGAGAGGCAGATCGACAGACAGAATGACGCAGAAAGAGACAGACAACGTCTTCAGGGCTGCGTTCTCTCACAGAGACATTGAAGCACAGCATTAGTTGAGTGATTAGTTTCATCAGTCCGAATGCAGGGACAGTTGGGGGTTGCGCGGCTCTAATGACATTGAACGTGGTTGCTGAATTGGAACGGAGCTGGAGAATTAGGGTGCCTGCTCTGTTAATTAGAGACTCACACACTTAACCGCACTGCCTGTGGCTCGTACCACTTCACTTCCTCCACAGACAGGCTTTGCTCTCCTGCGGTTGGTCTATAAGTTTGAATCTTCCAAAAAAAACATCTCAAAATCTGCCTGAAGGAATTTTTGTTTTGATGGAGAGGTTGTTGTTTTTGTCCTGGAATCTTAAATGTGTTGAAGCACGCAGATGTTTTTCTAAAGCTACTTTTGGTGGACTCAATTAATTTCCATAAGTTTGCGTAAAAAATTTTGTTGTGCTAACACAAAGGCCAGGCTTATTACCATTTGATTTACATACAGTAAGTCGGCAACAGACACTTTCCACGAACATCTGTGTGTTGTCTGAGTTTCTTTTGTTTTCTTATGAGCTTGTGTTAAGTTTTCTGTAAGTGTCTGACAAAGAGTGAAATCTAAATTAAACCATCATGTCATGTTTTAGTTATTTTTTAAATATAAAATGGAACTTTTTTTGTTAAATGTTCTTGGTAAATTTGAGGTAAATAACCCTAAACAGAAATAAGTATTTTATTGGAAACAGGTCGCACTGAATAGGTTGAATAGATTAATTATAAGTTTTCATTTGGTCAGATAACTTTACTGAAGGGTTAATAAGTTACAAAATAAAAGTATTTTTATACACATGTCATTGTAGACCGAAACCAGATCAAGCTGTTTATTTATTTCAGGCGCTTAGATGCTTTAAACATACTTCCCTCCTTCCCTTTGCAGTCAAACAGTTTCTTATGCATTATTTCTTATATTTTCTTATATTATATATTTTTTTATATGATCATTTCTCACCCATCTAATTCTAAGGGTTTTTTAAAGCCACAGGCTCTCCCGCCCTGACATTCAGGGGCAAGGGGTGTACGGCCATCACCCGGTTTACCCTTTCATCTGCCGCCACCTCAGACTTGTTAAACATGCGGCCTGTGGAATGATGAAGGCGGTTTCGGTTAACGCCTGACATTAACAAAGAGCCCAGCTTTAGCCTCCACCAATCCTCCATACAGCAACACGGTTGAAACCTTTCCATTAAAGAATGTCAGTTAGAAAAGGAACAAATATTTTCTGTCACGGTGTGTCAGCTGCTAATGGCTCATTGGTCTTTATCAGATTTCCTCAGTCCGACTCACTCTGACCCTCGTTTTTTATTCCTTTTCTTGCTCTCCCCTTTGTTATAGAATGAATTTATCAAAGGCCCAAGTTAATAGTGAAGATAAGTACGCCAAATGCGGCGCTTGGAGAACACAACAGCAATACGACATCGAGGCCAGTCACATGCGCGATGCTCATGCTCTGTATAACCAAAGGTAAGACAAGGACCAAAGAAGCTTTTCTCATCAAAAGCCAAAATCTGTTTGTTACTTTTGTTTTGTTTTTGCCTGTCTTGGCTGTTGTGTCTTCATGCTTGCTTTAAGTTGGTGTGTTAGTGTTTAGGCGTCTGCTGTTTGTGTAAAAGTGTTTTTTGTGTTTGTTGTCAAGTAGCAGGATGTAACTTCTGCATGTTGTC
>JBAJNP010009127.1:0-18769 GCA_036877545.1 Yasuhikotakia modesta
TTACCACTGTTTTAACTGTTTACATTGTTACACTGTTCAAACTGTTTTGCACTTTAATATTTCTGCACCTTAGTCGGCGATTTGCTGTTTTACGTTTCCGTCCTGTGGCGTGATGTTTAATGTGTGTCGCACGTGTTTTCAGTTTATGCCCTGTAGCCCTTGCTGTATGTTTTGTTCTGTGTAGCACCAWGTCCTGGAGGAACGTTGTTTCGTCTCAATATGTATTGCATCAGCTGTATATGTTGAAATGACAATAAAGCTCACTTGACTTGGGAAAAAAAAATCTGACACTGATGTTCCTTGAGCATGAAGTTCACCTTGGATCTCTTTAGAAGTCTTTCTGGGCTCTTTTGTTACCATTCGGATTATCTGTCTCTTAGATTTGTCATCAATTTTCCTCCTGCGGCCAAGTCCAGGGAGGTTGGCTACAGTCCCATGGATCTTAAACTTCTGAATAATAAACTGTAGTCACTGCAACATCTAGCTGCTTAGAGATGGTCTTATAGCCTTTACCTTTAACATGCTTGTCTATAATTTTCTTTCTAATCTCCTGAGACAACTCTTTCCTTCTCTTCCTCTGGTCCATGTTGAGTGTGGTACACACCGTGTCAACAAACAACACAGTTCCTGGAGCCCTATATATAGGCCCACTGACTGATTACCTTGAACACCTTGTATTTGTTTAACTTGATTACCTTGAATTAACATGTCCCTTTGGTCACATTATTTTCAGTCTTTTCTAGGGGTACCATCATTTTTGTCTAGGCTTGTTCCATGAGTTTATTTTTTTAAATAATTCCATTGAAGCATGGTTGAAAAGCAATGTCTGACTTTTATTGGTTAACATTCACAGAATTTTTGTTTACTATTACTTTTGTCAGATTAAGAGTTTTTCTTTCATGGACCAAAGAATACCAACAATTTTGTCCATGTGTGTATGCAGTGTATATTGTTGTTTGAATGTGTGCCTTTCTTGTGCTTTTGCAGAATATGAAAGCTGAACTGGAGCAGAAAAAAGGTGTTTTGAAGACTATGGAATCAGAGCTCTCCAAGGCTTTCCACTGGAATAGTCAGATAGGCCAATCTTTTCATCAGTGTGATGCTGACTTGTCCAAATACACTGGATTGGTTGGACAGATGACAGATCGATGGCGCCGAATTGTGACGCAGATTGATAGCAGGTAGAGGAAGATGTATGCTGCTGATTCTTGTCAAATGTATCACCTGGATCATCAAGACAAATGCTCTATAAATGTAGAAGGTATCCATTAAAACTGTCTTTTTTATTGTTATCTTTCTCTTTGTGTTTTAGGACCTGGGATCTGGAAAAGCAGGAGAAACAGTTAAATCACTACAATCAGACTAATGCCATGATAAGCAAATGGATTCAAGAGACACGTCAGCGTCAAGATGCTCTCCAGATTACAAAATTTAGCAGTGTGGACAAATTGGTTAATCATCTGAATCAACAAAAAGTTAGTCTGACACACCCAAATACCTGTGCCCAGTTTATCTTATTAGCTCTATTCCAAAATCCAGTAAAGTGCCATAGATAGCATAAAGACATTTATAGTTGTTCTTCCAAAGTGAAAACTGGAATATTACATATAGGGCTTCATTGTAAACAGTATTCCAGGTTAATAAGAACTAAATTCCAGGTTCATAGTTGAACTCTAAAAAAAACATTGCGACTTTTGCAACAAAGAAAGCTTTGAGAAGCTCAAACAAAGGTTTTGGAACAAAGCCATAATGATATATATTTTGTGTAAAAAAACAGATTATAAAACGTAATTTAAATTTAGATTATTTTATGTTTGCTTGTGTTTGTAACTTTAATCTATGTTCAGATTTTGTAAATTGCATGATGTAAAAGTAGTTTACATGGTTACTGTAACAAAATATGTTTGACTGATTGTTTTCTCAATGAACAGGCACTATATTCTGAGATAAAGGGAAAAAAAGAAAAAGTGGATGACGTGGTCAAAGATGCAGACACATGTGCTGCCTCCATAAAGGTCAAACAAATTACATTGTAATTAAAAGAAATGTATTTTGTATTTGAAAAAACATATTGAAACAAGTCTTCTTTCTGCTTAACTTGTTTTAACAGGACTATGAGCTCCAGCTGGCTTCATACAGTGCAGGTTTGGAGACAATGCTCAACATTCCTATCAAGAAGACTATGCTACAGTCTCCAGCCACTGAACTGAGGCAAGAGGTAATGAATAGATTTAATAATGTTCACATTTCACAGTAGTAAATAGTAGTACCCAATAATAAATAGTAGTACAAACAAACAAACCAGGGTTGAATATCAGGGTTCATGAGGTTTTATTTTGACTAGATATAACACAGCATTGCTGTTCACTGGGTCTCTGTATCAATTCACTGACTTGTAACTGTTTGGTAAAGGCAGCAGAGTTGCAGTCACGCTACATAGAGCTCCTGACACGCTCAAGTGACTACTACAAGTTTCTTGGGGAAATGCACAAAAATATGGAGGAATTAAAGGTAAGAATATAAGACAACATCTGATTTGTTTTAAAATGATTTTATTTGCATGGTTTAAAATGATTTTATTTGCATTTATCTGCATGGTTTAGTAATGTGTTTTAACTGGAACTTTGTTTTTGATTAGATGCAGAACACTAAAATTGAGCTTTTGGAGGAGGAGCTGAAGCGCCTGAAGGATGACCTAAAAGATCAATCACAAAAGAACATGTCACTAGAGGACAGTCTTGCTCATTATCGACTAGAGCTCAGCCAATCTAAAGAACAGCTTATATCTTTGGAAGACGTAAAGAGAACCCAGACTATTCAGTGCAATGCTACTAAGGAAAGCCTGGATAGCACCCAAAATCAGCTAAAGAGCTTGCAAGATGAGGTGTCCCGCCTCACATTTCTCATTGAGGAGGAGAAACGTAAACAAAGGCTGGCTGAGGAGCGTTACACCACTCAACAAGATGAGTATGAGCTTGTTATGCGCAAGAGACAGAAAGAACTGGAGGAGCTCAATATGTCCAAGAGTCAATTTGAAAGAGTCATCAAAGATAAAGAGCGGGAGATTGAAAGGCTAAAATCACAACTGGAGGATGAGGCCTCTCGGCGCTCTGCAGCAGAGTCAGAGACCTCAAAGGTAAGATCATACATGACCCAGGAAATTAGTAAACTAAGGCAAACTTATGAATCTGAGATCCACATCACCAAGAACAGTGTGCTCACGGCAACACAGCAGAAAGAAAAGGAATCAGTGACTCTTAAACTCCAAATGGATAGGCTAAAGTCTGAGAAAAGGGAACTGGAGGAGGAACTTAGAAAGCTGCAGATCTCTTTTAGTTGCAAAGAGGAGGCAAGGAGAAAAGCAGAGGAAGAGACACATCAACAGAGGTCTTCAGCAACAGAGGGTAGCAGGGTTAGAAAGGAACTTGAGATAGAGATTCAGACCATGATGCATCAAAGGGATGAGATTGAAAGGAGACACAAGGTGGAACTTGCAGAGGCTAACAAAATTGCTGAGGAAAAGGTCCATTAGATTAACTTGTTACATCAAAACCTTCAAGATGAGAGGAGGTTGAGAACCAAAGGCTTAGGCAATCTCAAACGGAACTTCTCACAAAGCACACTTTCACTATAGAGGTCATTAACAAGCTAAAAATTACTGAGCAAGAGTTGCTACTCAAGAAGAGAGAGATGCAAAAGCAAACAAATGATAGGAGCAAGTTGGAAAAGAATGCCACTCGACTTCAGAGTTGCATGACTGAACTGCAGTCCAAGGTGAATGAGTTGCAGGGTGAACTGGATAAAGAAAAGAGGAATACTCAGGATGAGTTCACAAGGAGAAAAAGAATTGAAATTGAGCTGGAGAAGGTTAACCAAATGTGCTGTGAATACACCACTACCATCAAAACTTTACGTGTCCATCAGGAGCAGGAAATTGCTTCTGGACAAAAGAATGACCAGAAGCTTTGTGACCTAAAAGAAGAGTTGAATAAAACTCAGAAAGAGTATAAGGTCGCAGTAGAGAATTTGAGAAGAGTAAATGCAGAATTGAAGGCCTTGCAGCAGCAGCTATTGCAGGAGCAGGCCTGTCTCTGTGAGGCCAATCAAAGGAATGATTCTCTTTATAAGACTATAGAGGAAAAGAGTCATATGCTAAATGAGAACACCTGTGAGATTGAGAAACTTCAGAGCCTTACTCAGAATCTTACCAAAGAAAATTTGCGACTAGAGGAAGAACTAAGGACTTTGCAAATGGAGCG
This sequence comes from Yasuhikotakia modesta, assembly GCA_036877545.1. NCBI lineage: Eukaryota > Metazoa > Chordata > Actinopteri > Cypriniformes > Botiidae > Yasuhikotakia > Yasuhikotakia modesta. The sequence goes on from JBAJNP010009127.1 coordinate 4,260, forward strand.
TGACAACATCAAAAGAGGCCTGAGCAACATTGAGGGCGAAAGTGCATCACGAATGTCGACTATTCAGTTCCAGTTGCAAACCAGCAATAAAAGGGCTTTCAAACTGCAAGAACTTATCAATGAACTGACTAAAGAAATAGAATATTTAAGGGTGGAAAATGCCCAAATCCAAAAGCAATTTTCTGAGGTATTTCTTTGACAGACAACTGAAAATGTATCTAGATCAGTTGAATCAGAAAATACATCACCGATTTGGTTTATATGAAAACGACTTGGCTGGATAACACTGCATGGTTGCAAATTGATTTTCAAATTTTTCAATTTTTAAAAAAAAAATGTTTTTTAATTTATTTTATTTAACAGCAGTTAATTGAAACATTGTGTTTTGGCACATTGACTTTTTCTAAGTGTAATTTTCTAAATGATAATCTGAAATATTAGCCTAATTTAACATTTTTCCTTTATTTTTACAGACATCTATGATGATCCAAAGGTCTAAGGGTCAGTACAAAGAAATCGTGCAAGAGAGAGACAGTCTCTTAGCCAAATTAAAACTGCTGGACCAGGACAAAGGAAAGCAACAGCTCTATGAAGAGGACCTCAGACGTATTAAAGTGTCATTGGAATATGAGATGAAACAGAAGCAACACTTCCAGGATGAAATTGACAAAATTACCAAAGAGTATTTGTACTGGAAAAGCCAATACGAGTTAAAAGAGGGCCAGATCAGACAGGGTGGGTTGGACAGAGAAAAAGCAGAAAGAGACAGGGCCTCCCTACAGAGTGAGATTCAGAGATTGACTGCTGAGCTGAAGAGTGTGGAAGAACATTACAAAAATCAAATTCAGAGGTCAGAAATGGAAATCTCAGGGCTTTCTCGAATAAGGGAGTCTTTAGAAATGGAACTGAGGAAGTTGCAACAACGTCCAATTGTATGCCCTAAATGTATACAGAATGATGAGATTTCTAAAATGACAGTGAAAGGTCTCCGTAATGATGTCACCCTTACAGAGCTTGTAAATTCCAACTTGCTTGATCAAACAGATTTGGATCAAATAAACCAAGGAAAACTAACAGGCAAAGATATTGAGGACAGGCTCAAATCATACCTAGGTGGTTCTTCTTGTATTGCTGGTATTTATGATGAGGCCAACAATAAGGTTGTGCCTTTTTACCAGGCCATGAAGGAAGGTCTAATTCGACGAGGAACTACACTAGAGCTCCTAGAGGCACAAGCTGCCTCTGGTTTTATAATTGATCCAGTGAATAATGTATGCATGACAGTAGAAGATGCATGGATGCGAGGTCTTGTGGGAAAGGAATTTAAAGACAAACTGCTGTCTGCTGAGAGGGCTGTCACAGGATACACAGATCCTGCAACTGGAAAGATTATCTCACTCTTTCAAGCTATTGAAAAAGAGGTAATTGAAAAGGGTCATGGAATTAGACTGCTGGAAGCTCAGATAGCCAGTGGTGGCATCATTGATCCTAAAGGGAGCCATCGAATTGATGTTGAAGTGGCTTACAAGAAAGGGTACTTTGACCGTGAAATGAATGACATTTTGTCATATGAGGGTGATGATACCAAAGGATTTTTCGACCCCAACACACAGGAAAATCTCACATATCTGCAACTGAAGAAGAGGTGTATTACAGATCCTAAGACTGGACTTGTCCTTTTGCCTTTGAAAGACAAAAAAAAGCCAAATAAGACAACAACTCAAAAGAACACACTCCGCAAAAGAAGAGTGGTGATTGTAGACCCTGACACAGGGAAAGAGATGACTATACAGGAAGCATACCATCGGGCATTGATTGACTATGACACGTTTCTGGAACTTTCTGAACAAGAGTGTGAGTGGGAGGAGATCACAGTCTCAGGATCTGATGGCAGCAAGCGCCTTGTTCTTGTCGATCGCAAGACCGGAAGCCAGTATGACATTCAGAATTCACTAGACAGGGGTATTATTGATAGACAAAGCCTGGAGAAGTACCGTGCAGGGACTATGACACTCACAGAATTTGCAAGTCTGATTACCAGTAAAAGCAGTAGTTCTGCCATCTGCTCCAGCAGTCCCGAAGATGTTGTTTCTTGCAGTAACCTCACACAGCTTGCTTCATCATCTCCAACTGTTAACAAACGATTTGGTAATGTATCAATTACCGTTTCTTCTTCATTTGATGCTTTTATTAACAAGAGCCCTGTGGGAGCCATTTTTGATACAGAGACCCTGGAGAAAATAACCATCCCAGAGGCTCAGCGCCGTGGAAAAGTGGACAACATTACTGCTCAGCGGCTCTTGGAAGCTCAGGTTTGCACTGGAGGTATTATAAATCCTGCCACTGCCCAGAGACTCTCTCTGAAAGATGCTGTACAGCAAAGCATCATTGATGAAGACATGGCTGTAAAGCTAAAACCAGCACAAAAGGCCTATGCAGGTTTTGAAGATGTGAAGACCAAGAGGAAACTTTCTGCTGCTGAGGCAATTAAGGAAAAATGGCTGCCTTATGAGGCGGGGCAGAGGTTTCTGGAGTTCCAGTATTTGACAGGAGGACTCCTAGAGCCAGAAACTGGTCGGCGGGTAAGCATTGAAGAAGCAATCCAAAGAGGATGGCTTGATGGCAAAGCAGCACAAAAGCTGCAGGATATAAGGAACTATATTAAAAACCTCACCTGTCCTAAAACTAAACTTAAAATCTCTTACAAAGAGGCAATGGATAACTGCATGGTGGAGGAGAACAATGGCATGAAGATGCTCCAGGCTACTTCTATGTCTACAAAGGGCATAAGCAGTCCCTACAATGTGTCATCAGATCCAAGCTCTCGCACTGGATCCAGAGCAGGATCTCATGCTGGTTCACGCAGAGGCAGTGTTGACTACTCTTCAGTTAGTTATAGCTTAATTACATCTCAGTAAAACCTTTTGTTGTAATTCCTGTGCTCAGTATATTCAATGCACATTTAATAATGAGTTTCTATTCATGTTTGCAATTTGGGATGCATAATGTACATTGACAGATTCTATATAAAATTTACATTCACTAATTAATCATTTAATTATTTTACTAAAGCTGGTACATTTATGGGTATTTTAAGGTGTTTATAGATAAAAATGTGATGGATTCAAGTAATTTTTTTAACAAGGGGAATGTTAGATTTTTTTTACAGTTGGCATATTTTTTATCTCTTATTTGGTTTCTTTGTTATATTAAATCATTTCTGAACATTTTTCTTCCCTTTTCCTTTGTTTTTATCTAAATCTGCTTATCAACATGCATCTAGAAACATCAAAGCTGAACAAGTTTGTCTTTACTTTTTTATCTAATTGTTTATATATGTCACTTTGAACAGACATTTTATCAAAATGTTGTGCACTTTTCTTCCTTTTACATTGTGTGCAAGTCCAAATCAAAACTTAAATCATATTTCCCACAAATGAAGCATTGCTAAAAAATACCCTTTGATGTGAAAACAGACCTCTGCTCCATATACACTGTGTTCCCATTTATTAGGCAAGTTGTATTTTTGAGGATAGATTTTGTTATTGTACAACTACAGTGCTTTTGGTCAATCCAAAATGTTAACAAACATTTTGGATGTTAACAACAACATCCATTTTGGATGTTAACATGTTAACAAACTGTTTGGAGGACAAGTCATTAGTTGGTCAAGAACTTAAGTGAAGAATTGAAGTGAACTATTCTCCATCTAGTAGGATTATTTTGACAAAATGTGGACACTGGGTAGATCTAGGCCTACTTTCCGCTGGCAAGTTTGTTGCCTATTGCCACTTATATGCCTATTGTGTTATTGAATTATCAATTTTAATGTACTTGAGAAGTTTTATAGTGTTACTACCAAGACCCTAAATACTTATTATTGCTTGTTTCCAATAGAAATATGTTGATTTTTACAATGTCAATCTTTAAAGGCGTTTTTTTCTAAAAATGAGTTTTCTCTCATACTCCAAGAACGAAATCTCAACTTCAGTTGCACCTATATACACCAAACTTTCCAGTCTTGTAACAAGCTATGTTATGAAGACTTTTACAAAGGCATGAAAAAAGCACTATAAAAATTAACTTAAATAGATCTATTGTCCAAATGTTCACATTTTGAAAATTCAAATGTATGTCCATAAAAACTCAAAAGAACTACAATTGTCAAAAATAAAATTTATTAGCATCTTCCTAATGTGCAGAAATAAAAACTCAATAAGAAACAAAGCATATACTCCTTATGAGCTGAACAATAACTGGATTATGTTATACAATGAATCAGAAGCTTACAAACCTCTTTTTAACATACTCAGTTTTTTAGTGTCTTATCTTACTTTTATTAGTAATTCTATATGTCACGTGTTAATGTACCTTGGATTTAAACAATATTCAACCAATTTTAATTATCATAAGGAACAAAGAAAAACATGAAATTTTGTCAGTTTTACAGTTTTCATTCAAGAACTTTGCCAAACATTTTTAACATGAGCAAATTACAACCAGTGACCAAACGTGAATTTAGATCCTATTACAACTAATTATGTCATTCATCTGGTAATTTTGCCCAATATGTTTAACTTGTTTTAAATATTGCATTACAATAAAAATGTTAACAATTGAAGGGAGCCAAAGGCAAATCTGAGGTGTTAGGACCTCCTCATCTTTTGAGAATGATTTTTGGTCATGCTTCCAACATGTGATGGTTGAAATTAAATAAAAATAACAAATACTTACAAAAAACAAAGTTCAAACACCTTGTCAGTGTTTGGTCTGAGGTAAAGAGATAATAAAACATTGAAACAAACAAACACACACACACACACACAATAATACTGATAACTAGATGCAACACCTTGCTTTTAAATCGTAACACTGTAATGTTACCATAAAAAATCTTCAGTCACAAGGTTTTAATTTAACAAAGCAAAATTGGCTTTTGCGACCTCTGTGAATTAACTTGATGATGTGCCAGTGTATTAGGATTAGATGTTATCATAGTGGAGCATAAGAATCCTAAATGAGCCATCTAAACTGAATGGAGTGAAGTACACAACAACTTAAGGGTAGTGTGCTCAGTGCTCATCCCATATCTTTCAAGTGCAAAGATACCCTTATTTAATGTGTTGTGTAATACACACAGACATACATATATAGATAAATAAATATGTATATATGCATATGTTTAGCTTTGAAGTGTTCTGAAAAACTAGACCTCTAAGAATTCTCTGCCGCATTTTTCTGTAACAGATACACAGATTTATTCCTCTTCATAGTCATCAAAGTTGCTCGTGTCTCCAGGGCCTTTGCACTTTGGTATGAATGGCACCTCCGCCTGGGGGATGACAGGAGAGAACGATTAGACAATTTGTGTCCATAGAGCATAAACTACAATAAACTCTACACTCTGCTTTGAACATGGGTCGCAGAATTGCTGAATCATAATATAATACTTCCCACCCTCTTTTAAGAAGATTTTGGTTTATTTCATTACCTATTTTTTTTGGTCTATCATCATTTTTAGTTTTTATTAGGGCCCAAGCACTGAAAGTGTGAAGGGCCCTACTGTTTTTCTTAGAATTATTAGGGGTCAAGCCCTGAAGGGGCAAAGCAGTTTTCTACCTATCTTGCACCCCATTCTACCTTGTAGCAGCCCAGAAATGTATGTTAGACAGCCCAGAAAAAGTTAGAAATGTTACCATAGCATCACCTACTGGTTTAGAGATATAAAAAGTGGTAATTTGTTCTAAGCAAAATAACTGATTTAAACAAAACTTTGGTCTAAAATATGTGAATGGTAGGTCCTTGAAGCATGCAGAGTCATGCTATCTGATGTTCTATGGTAGTCAATATGAAAGCATACCGTTTGACCTGTAACCACAGCTTGAAATTATAGTTTTTTTTAAGGTTTTGAAGGGTTTTTTCCACAGAAGGTATTTTTCCACAGCAAGAACACTCAAAGAAACTCCACCAGGCACAGATACTGACATGGCACTTGAGTATTGACTTTGCTTTTATTAATTATCTATTTATTTACCTACTGTACTATTCTACCTGTCTTCACTATGTGCTTCCAAATCTTTACTATTACTACCTGCACCTGTAAGTCTTCTCTCACTTCTCATTTTCCTCTTCACTCTCTCTTCCTATCGGGCTCTGAAACTGCCAATATGCTCTAAACAAAGCAGACCAGATTGAACCAGAGGACACTGACACACCTGCAGCCCTCTCCATGAATTTCATCTTTTCCCACACTCCTTTTTCCACTCCGAGTTGGACAAGGTGGAGGCACCAGTCTACCCATCTCTAAAGATTGGAAATTCGACCTTTTACCATCTCTGGCTAATTACAGTGACAGTGCAATTCCCAAACCAGGCAGTGATACAGCTGCTCAGCATTCTCTCAATTGTCCCTCTGTTGAACGCTGTGAGGATGGGGGTTGGGAGATATGCTTTTCTCAGCCTTCTCCAAAAGTGCAGGTGCTGCTGGGCCTTTTTTGATGTGGAACAGGTGTTGAGCAACCAGGTGAAGTTCTCCATTAGGTAAATGCCAAGAAACTTGGTGCTCTTTATCTCCACAGAGGAGCCATCGATGTACACCAGCTTGTGGTTTCACCTCCTCTCTGTATGCTGACTCGTCGTTCTTGCTGATGAGATCCACCACAGTTGCAAACTTAATGATGTGTTTCGAGCTGTGCATTGCTAAACAGTCTAGAGTCAGCAGAGTGAACAAAAATGCAGTGAGTGAACAGAAAAGTACTGAGCACACAGCCCTGATGGGCCCCAGTGCTTAGTGTGGTGGTGCTGGAGGTGCTGTTCCCGATTCGGACTGACTGAGGTCTCCCAGTCAGGAAGTCCAGGATCCAATTGCAGAGGGAGGTGTTCAGGCCCAGCAGGTTCAGCCTTTCAATCAGGTGCTGAGGAATGATGGTGCTGAATGCTGAACTGAAGTCTATGAACAGCATTGGAACTTATGTGTTTTTTTGTCCAGGTGGGTGAGGGCCAGATGAAGGGTAGTATTTATGGTGTCATCTGTTGAGGGGGTTTGGTGGTAGGCAAATTTCAGGGGGTTCGGGGAGGGGGGCAGCAGGGTCTTAATGTGCCTCAAGACAAGCCTCTCGAAGCACTTCATAAAGACAGGCAACGGGACGGTAGTCGTTGAGGCAGGACACTGGAGACTTCTTTGGCACAGGGACAATAGTGGTGGCTTTGAATCACGTTGGTACTACGGTGCTGCTCAGAGAGATGTTGAAGGTGTCTGTGAAGACATTAGCCAGTTAGTCTGCACATCCTCTGAGCACCCTGCCAGGAATGTTGTCTGGTCCAGCAGGCTTCCGTGGGTTTACTCTGTGTAAAGTCTTTCTCATGTCGGCCGTCGTCAGACACAGCACCTGGTCGTTGGAGGGGCAGTCATTGGAGGGGAGGTTTGTATACCCAACATCTAGCATGTTATTCCCCCTTGTTGCAAAGTCCCCATGCTGATGGAATTAAGGAAGCACTGACTTGAGATTTGCAGAATTGAAATTTCCAGCAACAATAAACAAACCATTGGAGCAGTTAGCGTTCTGCAGTTCGCTAATAGCCTCATACAGTTCTCAGAGCGCATCACCGGCAATTGTGCTGGGTGGAATGAAAACACTGATGATGAGCACGGTAGTAAATTCCCATGGTAAATAAAAAGGTCTGCATCTTACAGTCATAAACTCCAACAGCGATGATCAGTAACTAGAAACTAGCACTGAGTTCTTGCTCCATTCCGTGGTGATGTAAACACACAAGCCACTGCCATGAGTCTAACTGCACAGAGCTGTGTTTCTGTCGGCACGAAACTTAGTTAGCCCGTCTAGCTTAATGGTAATTTTTATTATGAAAATTGAAGAAGAAAAAGCAGTATCGGCTTCAAATATCGTCTCAAGAAAATTGGCAGCCTGTATCAGTCAACGCTAAAAAGAAAAAAAAAAACGGCTCCATTCCTGAGGTTGCCATGCCGCTTGGTAAGTTCCACCTGCAGCAGATTCCTTAGCAGATCCTTCAGATCAGAGCTGAAGTGTGAGGGAAATCGCACCTTACAGTTGTAAAAAACACATTACAGTTGTCCTCATATTAGGGTATTGATATTCATCAAACTGTTTGTGTACAATCACAATTACTCTCAGCCACACCTTTCCAGCCACTATTTTCTCATAGATTTGTATGGGCTGATCTGCAAAAAATGGGGGATATCCAGCTGCCGTTTCATATACAAGGACACCAAGAGCCCACCTGTCAACAGCCTTGTTGTATCCCTAAAGTTAGACAAATAAATGAAGTAAAAATGAAGATAAACTGGTATATTCTATTAGCTTCAAAATTAAGTTATGTTGTGCTGACCTTACTGAGGATGATCTCTGGGGCCAGATACTCTGGTGTTCCACATAATGTCCAGGTTCTGCCTTTCACTCTCTTTGCGAACCCAAAGTCTGTTACCTGTGAGACAGAAAAAACAAGACAAATTTCTCGAACTTACGGGGCCCCTCTGAAAAATCTAACCCATTTCGGATAGGAATGTCTAATATTGCAGTACTGTATTTATGCATTCATTTACATTTTTAATCAAAGTGAAATACACTGCATTCAATGTATGCATTTTTTAAGTATGGGTTTTCTGAAAATCAAACCTCACGACCAGATTTTGCAACAGTTTTTCCCCCATGCCATCAGTTACATGTTAAAATATATAACACTATCCTTCCAATTTATAAAAAAATCCTATTCTTAACACCTTTCTTGTGAAACTGGCACTGTAAACTGCACAACGGAAATAAAAACTACAAGCAGCGATGACACACATATAATGGCCACCAGGTGCTTTCAGAAAACAATGCATGAGTATTTCCCAAATTTGATGTAAATCACTCAATGCATGCAGGAGACATTTACTGTCCATAGTAACAGCATTCAGGATATCAAGAAACCATTCACAACCTAGCATTTTCAATATCTCTTCCTTTTCCTGACCAAGTATGAAGTAACTTGGGTAAATTTAAAAGCACTCTTAAACTGTGATTTAAGTGACATACTCCATTCTGTCAGTTCGTGACTGAGCTAATGAATGTAATTTTAAAAGCTGTCTGGCTTGATGAGAACAACACATTTATTCATTTGGCAGACGCTTTTATCCAAAGCGACCTACAGTGGAATTCAAGGTACACATATTTTTATCAGGACCTTTGCGGTGTTAACGCAATGCTCTACCAGTTGAGCTAACAGGAAGACTATACAATGTACAATGTTTGGTGACCACAGGTAAAACTAACTCCATCACTTTAAAATTGAACCCACGTCAATTTTAAAACCCATAGTTTTGCACAATTTTATAGTTTTTTATGTCATGTTTGACATAACATTCAGATATAACATCCTTCTAGAACTTTACATTGTGTCTCTACATTATTCTGACATCTGAAGTGACTTGACTTGACTATTTTAAAGTTTGTTTAAAGTGGTGCACTTCCTGTTGCTAGGTGTTGCTATGAATGTGACTCAAAGTAGCCATTTCAATGTCATCACTCATTGTGTGGTATGAACGATCAAAGCATGCCGTAGATATTGGGGGGAGCCAATAAATGTAATTTTGTTAAGTTGTCCAGCTTGATGAGAACAATACATGTACCAAGTTTGGTGATCATAAATAAAACTAACCCCATATAACTTTAGTCAAAAGGAGATTTTTAGAAAAAGAGACATCTTTAAGCTTTAACCCACAGCTGGCAACTAACCAGTATAATATGTTTGCCAAATTTCATGCAATTTCAAGAATGCATGCTGTAGATATTAGAGACTTCCTGTTTCCCATTCTTGCTATAATTTTATCTCTTTGTCATTGTTACAAATCTTCAATGTCTTGTTATGAAATGCCTGAGAAATATTGAAATAAGCTTTCGGGTCAACATGATTGACACATACCAAGTTTGGTACAGATGCATGCATGTTTAATATATGTGCCACTTTTATGCATTATTTTTTTCGCTACCAAGCCCCTATGCCCTGGCTTCAGCCAGCCTTTGCCTGGTCCTAATTGCCAATGATTTTGATATGTGTGACAGAAGTTTCTAAGCATGTTAACTGGCCCAAATCCCCAAAAATCTTAAAATAATAATAATAACAACAATAATACAAAAAATACATATAGGTGTCAGCAGAAATGACAGGCCTAAGCACTATGGCACTATCACCACCTGGTGCTTCTCAGAAAACGATACACAGTTTTCACATGCATTTAATTTGAAAAAAATTACAGCTGCTTTTAAGATTTCAATATTTAAGATATTAAAATGCATTTAGGGGCACCTAATACTTCACAAGATCAACTAAAAAGACAAACAAGGTAGACATTAGCAAATCATTATCATCATTAACAAAAAATATATGGATTAAAATCTTTTGTTTAAGTGTTTCACTTCAGACTGACTGTTTATTGTTTCTATAAAGCTTCTAGTTACCTGTATGTATCCGTGCTGATCAATCAGCAGGTTCTCAGGTTTGAGGTTTCTGTAAATGAGGTCTAGCAAATGGAGGTACTCAAAGGTCAGGACGATTTGCGCAGCATACAACCGCAGTGCGCAGTGTGAAGTTCGCTGTGAGTCACATCCCAGACTTAAAAACAAAACAAGAGACATACCCATTATGTCTCATTATGAGGCATACCCACCTGCGGTTTAAACTTTCAGTCCAAAGAATGTATGTAAACACCGCAACCGGGATATAAGTTTTAATAGGTTTGAGGGGGTATGAAAAAACTATTCTTAAACTGATCGAACATAAAACTTCACCATGTGAATAGGTTAAATCATTTACTATTAAGTCTACATCCTTGTCTGCACATGCCTAATCTTAATTTAGGGGAGAGGTAGTAAAGCTAAGTACAGGCCTGCCATCCTGTGGGAATGAAATTATTCATGTTTATTTTACAAATTAAAGACCATTAAAAGTAACCATTTGTAAAACATTTTTTGGTACAAAGAATAGCAAAAAACAAACAAAATGGTTCTAAATTTGTATATTTTGGAGGGTGCAAGACCATGAAATGTTCATCAATTCAATATATTAAGTCCAAATGCAATGACAGAAGGTCCTATTTGTAAGTGTTTGTGTGTTGGAGCAGGTGAGGTTCAGAGAGAGCTGGGCTTTTAAAGCTAGGCTTTTATTGCTAGCCTCACCAAAATTGCCTACACTACCTTTAAATTAGTCAATTCTGACAACCTATGATAGCCCCCTACTACCTACAAACTGAAGGATAATTAGCTACAACATTCTAGCTATAACTATGTATACCAGTGTCATCACTGTAACTCAGTATGAGATGCAAAACATTTGGATGCATTTTTATTTTAGTGGCAAATGCTCAAGACAAGACCAGCGCAACTATACAGGGCTAAAGACAGACTAGTCGAGATATTCATTCAGACAAACTTTCATCAGTCTTGTGAAAGAAATTGATATGCTACATACTAATATTGCCATGGCTAGAATTTTGTTGACAGTTCAACAATAGACAATCTGGTTCACACAAATAGTTTTTAAAATGCATTCACTGGTCAACAATGACACAAATGAGATTGAACAATGCTGCTGTATGCCATGTCCACCAGAGCAGTCTGGACAATATTGATGTCAAACAAATGAAAGCAGTTTATTTCTGTTAATGAGAGGCGAAGGCATGTTTTTGGCTCCTTCACATAGGAGCAATAGGCATTGAGCTGTTGTGTGGTACCTAACAGTAGTTCATGTTGAGATATAAACTACTTTTATATATACTGATGTTTGAGATGTTTCATTTGCACTATGGCTCAGTAAAGATAATCTTTTTGTCAGCTATTAAACATTCCTTTAACATTACACTATTCCTTAATTTAACGTAATGAATTGCATCTCAAGTGGATTAATATCAATCAAAGCATTGCTAGTATTAATGTTAAGTGATTTTGCAGCATATTAAAAAAGAAAAAGTGAGAAGAAAGTGAGAAACACAAAACTGGTGGACCACCAACAGGGCTTTAAAATGACTTTAGTTTATCTTAACTGGTTTTCCAACTCTGAAACACTTTACACTGTTCACTGGAGCATTGAGTATTAACCAACACAGTACCAAAATTTAAATCAAAATAAAAGTGAAAAAATATGCAAACTAAAAAATAATGGGTCAAATAGGTAAATTGACAACTTAAGTGCATAAATATTAAACAAATATTTACTAGCCTAACAAATGAATCAAACAGTGGACCAAATATTATATTGGGCTGCTGAATATGAAAAATGTACAGCTGTACAAAAAAAGTAATTTACTGACATGACTATTGACTATTTCAATTTGTAAGTGCTATATATATATAGGGGAAGTTACCTGTGTTACCTTGTGGTTATACATACATACAGGTCTAAATACAGTAATTTAGTGTACCTTGAATGAATATTCCAATTTGACAAGAAACGGGAAGGACACTGCTTGCAATATTCTCTTCTTATTTAATGTGTGCTCAACTTGTTTCAACTTTAATACCTATAATATAACAAAACCAAAAATAATATTTGATAATAACCTTCTATCAGAAAACAGCATCAACATTTTTTTAAACACAATAACGTTTAAACCATTTCTCTTTCTCTAAAACTTTTCTTGTTGGATGATTTGACACAGAAGTCTAAACAAATAAATTGTACCATATAGCTTTACTACTTAACCCTCTACTGATAAAATGAAGCTTCGGTCGCCATTGGCAAGTAAATTAATTTATTATCATTTTTTTCCATAAATTATGCAACTGAAAAAAATGGAAAAGAAAATATATGCATATTTGCCTTAATCTGCACATGTGAAAGTGAGACTGAACTAAATTACATGCTAGCCACAAAGTGTAACTCCCGTCGTGCATGCGCAGCATACACTCTTCTCATATGTGTGGCCTTTCAAACACAGACAGCTGTATTTGCTTAGCGTTCACCATCTTCTCTCTGTGTTAAACATTCTTTGCATCTAACTCATTCATAAAGGAAGAGTTTTCTGTAGAGTTTAGACAAATTATTCAATAACTAAAACAAGAATTGTATTTAAAAAAAGTTTATTCTAAAACTCTTTATAAAAATAATTTCAATAAACTGTCATAATCTACATTTACACTTATGCGTTTAACAGACGCTTTTATCCAAAGCGACGTACAAATGAAGGAACAATAGAAACGGCGCGTCCACTGAAAAAAAACCAACAATCTTAAAAGCATGGTGCCATTTTCCCTAGACTAGTATAGAGTAAGCAAACAAGTGCAGTTGAGAGTAGAGAGAGGCATAGACGAAAAGATGAAAAGGAAAAAAAGGGAAGTGTTTGTAGTACTTGAGTGGTATTGAATTGGGGAAGTATTGTCTAAAAAGGCGAGTTTTTAGCCTTTTCTTGAAGATGGATAGTGAATCAACTGTTTAAAAATTGGCAGAAAACTCCTGCCATATATTGTGGGTGCTACTCAACCAACCTTTTGTTTGTCCAGAATTTTCATGGCGAAGAACTGATCTGTAGCCTTGTGTTTTACCACCATGACTGCCCAAGGATCCTGTGCCCAGAGTTTTCAGTCTGTCAAAGTCATCTAAGCGAGTTGTGCTCTTTAGGATACAGATAATATTTTATAACAATACAGTCATACAAAAATGTAAAGATTAGATCACAATGTTGCAAAGATAAAATCTGCTCATACAGACTTTAAAGGTGACCTACAGTGGTTGAACAGTATTGATTCTTGTTCTGTGATGCGACAGAGAGAATAGCACTTTGGCTGAATCTGTAATGCCTCAGAAACTACCCATAAAACGTCTTTTACATTTTATGGTGGGATGGATATTTAATGCGTGATTTTACACAAATTCTGTGCCACTCGAGCCGAGCTAGCAATCTCATTATGAAATCCGAGCGCTTTCACGCTCATTGGCTGCCTTCACTGCCATACAAAAGAATAATTGTGTGGCATTTACATTTAGGCATTTAGCAGACGCTTTTGTCCAAAGCGACTTAAAGTGAGGAGAACAATGAAGCGAAAAATCCCAAGATAACAGAACGCAAAGTCATACAAAGATATAATTCTTCTGGTTAGACAATGTTCCAGGGGTTCCTGTTGAAAAATAAATGTTTTTTGAATATCGTGTGGGATGAGGCAGACCGAACAGTGTGGAAAATCATTCCACCATCGGGGAATACTGAACGAAATTCAATACATTCAATATTCCCCGTGTGTCACGTCGTCACCCAGCTTCTGAACACTATTTAGTGGCACGAATGCACACAACAACAGCTATGACACAGATTCAGCTTTATATGTTTGTATCAGAGGACACTGAATTAGAGGAAGAACCTGTTTAGCAGAAGCTGGATTTAAATGTTTCTTAGTGGTTATTAATGTTTAATGCTATTTGGAAAAAAAGAGAGTAGGGATGTACATCATTGCAATAGCATATTTTATTAGTTAAGAAAATTTGAATCATACCCAGAACAAA
>JBAJNP010009128.1:0-18768 GCA_036877545.1 Yasuhikotakia modesta
ATTATATAGTGTTGCCAATGTCATTATTCAAAAATATTTGGCTCCTGAATGCTGTGGTTGAACAAGAATCAAGTACTGTTTTCCAAAAAAAACAATAAAGGCTCTGTGAAAATTCTGTCGCAAATAAAATTACATCAGATATAGGTTTGGAATGACATGTCAGTGGGTAAACACTGAGAGAATATAATTCTTCATATTTCTTTAATGTAGAATATATTTGCTCACTTCTGACTGCGCACTAGCTTGATAACTGATGTATTTTTATGTTGTGTGCATGGATATGTAGGTCCAGGAGCTTCTGAGTGAAGCTTCTTTAGACGCTACACGTTCAGAAGCTGTTCTGCAGTGTGTGCGGTCCAGGTTCGATGAGATCAGACATGCTTTGGTGGACAGAACCAATGCCATCTCTAGCACACAGCTGCAGGATTTCAACTGGCAGATAAAGGTGCAGTAAGCTCACATATATGTGTGTGTATACACACATTCATATGCAATTGTGATAACCATTGATTTTTATTTTTTCGCATTTGTTAAAGTGTTTCTTTCTTCCTCTTGTTGTTTTGTTGCTCTCCATCTCACTCTAGCTGGCATTATCCAGTGATAAGCTCTCGGCTTTAAACACTCCACTGCTAAATCTTAGTCTGGATTTAAAAGATAATGGAATTCAGAGATCGACAAACATAGAAATGAACAAAGAGGAGCTACAAACACTTATCAGTGCACTGGAGGCGGCTAATAAGGTAATGCAGTTCACAAACGATGTGTGAGGATTTTTAATACACAACAGCATTCAGTACAAACAGCTTTGCTAACACACTGTTCTGTTGTAGGTGGTGCTGCAGTTGAAATGAAGAAAACCAGTATTTTCTGTGCCATAATACCCTCAGAGAGGGAAATGTTGATGTTTGTATTATGAGACAATGCCTGCATACCAGTAAACAGGATTTTTAAACAGAGAAACTGGAAATGTTAGCTGTCTATGAGATTTCCTGTCAATGACAATGACATATATTTGTTCGCCAGGTAAAAGCTACATAATTATAGACTGCAGCTGACTGGTTGGCGTTTATAATCTTAATAAGTGAAAGCATGCCCATTCTGCACATTGATGTTTGCTAAATCAAGTTCTTTGTAGTATGAATAAAATCCTGCCCTCATTACCGGCTGATTGACCTATAAGCCCCATTCCCAGCAGGGCTAAAGGCAGTCAGTTTGAGAACCATCTTTTAAATAAAGATACATATACAATGTTTTGATCATAGTTCTGTGTCAAGCATTCATTCACACATTCACACATGTTCATTTAGCAACAAAGTTCGCAAGTACAAAATCAGCCACATTGGTTTGGTGAGATATTTTATTTGAATTCCTTTAAAATGTCTAGGATTTAAAATAAAGTATCCTTTGTGCTTACAGTCCTCAGATACACACATACACTTAATTACAAGCATCTCTGTCTCATTCATTTAGTCAGTCATTCTCCTACAATACACTCCTTTATGAGAGTGCACAGATCAATAGCGTAAGTGCAATTACATAAATCATACATTGTTAATGATTCTGACAAGATACTGTTCAAAAATACTCTTCATTTTTTGGCATTTGCTGTTGTAGGCCAAAACACGTTGAGTGTGTGATAAATGGTCTATCAAAAACCTTTGTTTTACTTTTGTGTTTGTATATTCATGCTGATTCCGGCTGGAGTGAATTTAAATATGCTTTGTTTATACATTTCCATTTTTAAAACCGGTTTGATAAGTGCAAATGGAAAGCTACATAAAAACACTTCACGCTGGATCAATAACCAAGCTCATTATCTGTCACTGAATTACTAGTGTGTTGCAATGCAAGCAATGTATTTACATGCCACTGTATGTAATTATATAGCTGATTATACAGTATTAATGCAGGGCATTAGAAAAGCCCTTGAAAGAACTTTTGACTACGTTACTGTGACTCCTGTGTAATCGCTGTTCTCTAGAAAAGTGGAAATTCAGAATTACTACACTCTGCTGTTGTATGTGAAACCCTGTAAAATTCATGATTTATTTTCTTAAAAGGCACAAGTTTAGCCATAAAGAAAAACTAATTGGTTATTAATTCCTATTTGTCATTATTGTGAGCTTGAATAATACAACTCACAGTGATTATGTTTAAAGATATATGCATATGTGCAAGCTAAATACACTAACTCCTGCACTATACATATTATAGTTATATATTAACAATGCCCTTTTCTAGGTCAAAGTTAATTCTGATTACTAGTGTCAGGAAATTAAATTGCAATGCCTAATTTGTTTATGATAAAGCCAAATATTGGATGTAAGAGACCTATGAAAAAAAGCAACATTATTTTCCTGAAACCTCTTTCCTGTAACGTCTTGCTAATGAATCAAGTCAGAATTTTACATACTGAGTTATAAAGCTGATAAGTGAACTTTAAATGAAAAACAGGTTTTCAGGGCTTGTGAAAAGGTGCACAAAATATTTTTTTAAATACCTGATATTTTGTAATGTACAAATGTATATACTGTGAGAACATTTAACTCACTTAATAGTGATAAATTCCTGCTTGTCATCATGTCTTATGTTGCTGTATAGAGTCTAAGATCTATGCCGGGACTACATTAGCAAGAATTGATTTTAGATCACACACAGACACTGAAACACACACAAAAGCTACATTATCTTAGGTGGAGGCTTGGCCATTATCTTGACCAAGCCTTGTATACATACAAGGAAAGTTCTCGGTTTAATACAACATTGGCAATTGGCACCAATTGTAAATGTTGTCTTATCCTCAGTTATTTTTTAAAAGTAGTTTGGTTATAGTAACAAACTTACAATGAAAATACATTAGGCCTGTGTTTCTTGAGGGTTCAGGTGTAGAACAACAGAAGTGTTATGCTTGAAATGTTGAATGATGCAGAAAAGTTTTTTGTAAAGCACTTTCATAAAAATCATATTTAAAATCGAAATCATTTTATATTTGTTTATTATTTGGGCTATAATGTTGAATTATAGCTTTATTATAATGCTAATAATTCTTCAGCTAAATTGCCATTTACTGTATTAGACTCCATTGTAATCCTGTTTTGTGATGTAATTCCTGTGGGTAGATGTTGCTTTAGTAAACAGTGCTTTTCAAACAGTTACATCACATTTCAGGTTCATTTCTGGTATCCTTGTGTCTGGTGTCATTTAAGGCTCAACTGTTCCCTTAAATTGCATTTATTCCGGGACATTCCTTCACAAGCTTCACATAAGCAAGCTGGATGATAGGAATAACCTCCAAGTGTTGTTTCACATTGAAGTGCATTGCAGCCATGCAGGTTGTTTGCTGGGGAAAGTGTCTTCCCCTTATTGTGAGGTTACAGAAACCTCTGCAGTCTGGTCTCATATGAAGCTGATTCCACAGAAGCGTGTGCAGAAATCCAGTGACAATTTCAAAGTAATATATACTGTACAACTGACAATAAGCAATGAAAGTTAGGTAATCGTATCAACTTATTTTTTCTTATCTAAATGTTTTCATATAGATTTAAATTGTATATTTTTACTTAATATCAATCAGTAAACAATTTACAGAGAAGGGCTATAGAATGCAGCTCTTTGTCCAGTCTGACTTAAAGTCTCGACCGCAAGGAGTACAGGAGAGTTTAACCTGATGTGTATGGCTGAGTTAAATTGGTGCTGCCCCCTAGTGGACGTAATACAGCCAATATACTAGATTGAAGAAGGTGTATGTGATCGGAAAGATGACACGTGACCATTTATCAATGGCGTTTACGTCTGTCAGGTCTGGAATCTTCACCTTCAGCTGAGCCGCTCGCCTCCTCAGGCGGCTCTTTTTACGCGGCATCGGCCTCTCGAGAGAGGCAGTGGGGCGGCCGTAAAGATCGCGACCTGTGAGGGGCTTACGGTATTGGATGCTGGCACTGTCATAAGAGAACATGGTGTTCCGTGGGTCCCCGAGAGCACCGAGCATCTCAGCCCCGCTAAGACGCAGGTCGAGGTTTGTCAGGGGAATGTTACCGTGAATGTCAACCTTTAAAAAAAGGATAAATCAAAACAGGACAGAAACATAAGATACAAAGATTTAAAGATGCACTCTGTACTTTTTCCCAAAGAAAACAAATCTATAGTAATGCCATAGTAGTCTACACATCTTTTGTGATGCATCTATTTAGTATAAATTATAAGTTGCAATTGTATAAATTATAATTTGAAGTGGCAGACCATTCCCTATTCACATACAATTGCTAAAAGATTAAGGTTTAAGATTAAAAATGGTTAAAGGTTAGTTATTGTCCAACTGTCGGACATGAAAACAGGTCCTCTCATTCTGAAGAGAGATACACAGATTTATCAATGCCCACCTGAACTTTGTTACTCTCCATTCGACTCTTCTCATTGTTGCTTTTGGCAGCTTTTTCTGCCACTTTCTTCTGTA
This sequence comes from Yasuhikotakia modesta, assembly GCA_036877545.1. Taxonomy (NCBI): domain Eukaryota; kingdom Metazoa; phylum Chordata; class Actinopteri; order Cypriniformes; family Botiidae; genus Yasuhikotakia; species Yasuhikotakia modesta. The sequence goes on from JBAJNP010009128.1 coordinate 4,454, forward strand.
AGTGAGGACCACGGCCAAAGAAGATGTAATTGACAAAGGCATATTCGAGCAAAGCCAGGAACACAAAGACAAAGCAGCCCATCAGATAGATGTCTATGGCTTTCACGTAAGGGATCTTGGGTAATGTCTCCCTTAGATGAGTGTTGATTGTGGTCATTGTCAGAACAGTGGTGATTCCTAAAGAGAATGAACTAGAATTAGAATATGTGTAAACTGTACCTTTAAAGTAGTGGAGAAAGTTAGAAGCAGAAAAGAATGTGTGTGTGTGTGTTTGTGTATGTGTGGATGGTGAGAAGTACTGGGTGACCTCACACAAACACACACACCTAGCGCAACTCTTGCTGCTGAGGCGTCATAGTTGATCCAGAAGGAGACCCAGGACAGGATGGTGATCAGGGTTGAAGGCATATAGGTCTGAAGGATGAAATATCCAATGTTTCTCTTCAGTTTAAAACTTAAAGACAGACGAGGATACGACCCTGAAAGCAAGTGATTAAAATTTATTGGCACATGAAAACACGCATTTATCACAAACATTTATCACATTTATTATGATACATTTATCACAAAAACAGACGTTCAAATAAGGCCTTAGGTTTTGGTCAGTCTATTCTCGGCCTCAGACGAAACGCCTACAGCCTTTTCCTTAGCGTCAAAATAGTATTACAACTACAAAAATCACAAATAAACTGCTCATGCAATTCAGCGTAGGATTTTTGACCTCAATTGAACCGATGGTAACGCTGCGGCAGCTCTGAAAGGCCTAGGAGACCTGACTCATCTCAATAAAAAAAGCAATTCATCTGATGAATATGCAGAGAACACATTGTACCTGTGGCAAACACGACTTTTTTAGACAGCGTCTTGTAGTCAATGATAGAGAACTGTGGCAGCTCTATGTTATCCACACCCGTCACAGAACTCCCACCCTGCCAGTAGAACTCAATGTCATCTGTGGTGTATCCATCTGAGAGACAAAAGAGAGACCGCTTCAGAAAATGCTAACAAAACCAATCAGCATCTATCTGAAAGGGAAAGCTGCCTCTCTCTCTTTCTCACAGTCTCTCTTGTCGGTGATGTAAATCGGCATTTGAGATGTGAGAACAACTCTGTGAGAAGCCGCCCAGGTCTGACTGACAGGATTTTCCCTGCAGACACTCTCTGCTTATCTATGGGAGAGCACAGCGCTTCAGAACATTAGAGCTTAATTAGAGGATGAAGTCTTGGGATAGTCAATTCTGCCTGTTCTTCATTAAGTTCAATCAAAAAAAAACATCAGCCCAGAATCCTCCAAAGACAGAAGCACGGTGATAAACCGTATGAAGGTCTTCTCTGCCCATTTGCCTTGCATTTTTGTTTCATCAATTTAAGTCTTGTTTTTTTTCTTTTTAAGTATATAACTATGTGCATGTCAGATTTGTAATATTCAGATTAAAGCTAAAATCTGTAATTTGTTTTTGGGTAAACAACATTCAGTTATTGTGCAAATACAGAATAGATCAGTGTTAAAAACAGATTTGGACCAGTATGTTTAATTTGAGCTGTTGGGTCCATTTTTCTGGGAAATGTCAAAGTTTTTTTTAACTTAAAGTTAAAATCAAACTTTGATTTGATTTTAATTTAAAGCAACCTGCAATGTTATGTTTAAAACAGAGACGGAACTAGAGAGGCAAAAGTTAAGGATTATGTCTTTAAAGAGAGGCACATTTATTGATTACACATTATTAATTAGACACAAAGGGCAACTATTACATTTAAACTCACTGTATAACTATTACCAATATGAAATTAGCCTGAAAGGTAGCTAATTTTAAACACATCAAAAGACTGTTCTGCCTTACACTTCACAGTCTTAAAATTATACCATATCATTCTGTTTATATAGCATTTCAAATAAAAAGTAAATATACTTAAAAAGTCTTTTTAGCCTCAAATAGGATTAATAGATACAAGTTTTGGAAGAAAACACTGTTTAAAGAATTTCATGCCCTATTTTGTAACCTTTTCACAAAACACTGCCTGACAGCTTTGTCCATATTCCAGTGAGTGATGTTGTCCTGTGGATTATGTGTATGTGTTGAGAGTGACGTGGTTTGTGTCTGCTGTGATGTTGTGGTTCCTTCTTCACGCTGTGATATGCGTCTCAGAGCTGTGACACGACAGCAACCTCGCAAGGCTACAGCTGTCTGCCCAGCAGAGCAGACACCCAATTACAAACACTGTCTGCCACAAAGAGAGATACAAAGCACAACAGAGATGAAGAGGAAGAGATGAAAGAAAGCAAAAGAAAGTGATGGACTGAGAGAAAGACGTAGACTGAGAAAGATGGAAAGGAGACATTACTCAGCACAGCATGACTCTCTGCAGGTATTTTTGAAGATAAATGAGATGATGCATAAATGCATTCTGATTACACAATTGATTGCACCAGTTTTGCTGCATCCTTCTGCAACTATTATGTAGTACGTAATGGAGAGATTCCAGCATCTTCCTGACTGGCTGGAATAAGGTGAAATGTAGCTGGGCTCTATTAGAGAGTTCTGTGAGATATGAGGAAGTCTGTATTTAGAGCAGCTGTATTAGTGAGCTCTGATTTCCTCAGGTGACATTGTGCTGACTCAAGGTGCTCTCTCTGTCTCTTTAACAATATCTCTGTTGACTTCAGTTGTGTGTTTGTGAAAACCTGTTTAAGTAAGGAACAGAGTATTTCATAACTTCTCAAGATCTACAGCTGAATTATTTGTGGCCATCGTTGACCAAACACAAAGTTCTTGCCCCCACTGAGATGATTAACTATAATCATGTCATTGTCAAACCCGGTTAAATCAATGCAAGCTTTCTTCTTTTCAGACCGCTTGTATTTGTTTTAAAGCTGCAGTCTTGTTAACAATTATAAGATTGTTAACATTTAAACCATGCACTGCACTTACAACTTTCAATCTCCAATGTACAGTTCTGCTCATCCAGCGGGTATCTGCGCAGATCCATCATACATGCGGCTGTGGTAGTTATCCTGTAGACATGAGGTGACAAACAACAATATTCAACAGCACTATTTCAATCTGTTTCCACACACAACTCTACACACACACACACACACACACACACACACACATATATGTATTCATATATATATATATATATATATATACATATATGTATATATATGTGTGTGTGTGTTCATATATATATATATATACACACACATACATTCATACATACATATTGTGTGTGTATATATATATATACAATATACACCTACAAAAACTGGTGAATTATATTAGAGCTGAATACAAGGGGGGATGATACAGACTTTCTGAAATGCTTGAAAATCACAATTTTGAAATCCCTTCATATTTTCATTGACCGTGGAACCTTCGCTAAAGGATGTAAGTAAAACAAATCTGAACCTTTAAAATGAAATAACCACATAAGACAGTGTCACATCAATCTGCTTCAACATGTCTATAATGAACAGTAACAGCAATCACATCTATATTTAATGCCATATGTTTATGCAGGGAAATTTAGCAAAACATGATGTCATGCTGAACGTAAGATGAAATGACAAGTACAGTATGTGCCCTTCTATACTTAATAAAACAACTGCTGTGATCATTTCCTAATCATGCCTGTTAAGTGAAACAGACGCAGCAGATAACTGTGTAATCATACAAGGTACTATAAACTATGTCGCTGTTATTATAGTTCATTCATGTGTCATTTAAATGTTCTTGTTGCTTGTTAAACATCATAATTGCAGACACACACTACACCCGCCTGCAACATTACTTTATCGTGCTTTCTGAGAAATCTCCTACTTCTTATCCCTCTTATTTCCCCTTCTGTTTAATTGCCTGAACATGGTCTCAGTCATGTCTGCAGTCTCTCTGAAATGCCTCTGGCTGGATCTTAATTACGCCAAGCTTTAATTAACACGGAAACACACACAGTGGCCTTTCAGTGCGTGACTGCTGCATTCTGTGCCGACTTATGATAGAATGGCTTCTTCGTTCTGAAGTCTCAGGTGAGTTTGGGTTTAAAGCTCTTATTCCAGACAGGAGCAACACAAACAGCAATAAAAACCTGTACAGTTGCTTCTGCAGTAACACACTCTATTTTCTACTTATTATAGCGATATTGAGTTTCTAAAAGGCAGAGAGATGTTATCTAATCAGCAATTGTGTATTTTTATATACAGAGCACTTCTAAAATATCGCATAAGCACACACTGTCCATACCTCTCAGGCATAGCACATTAGACATAAATTATACAGTATTGAGAGAGATGGTTTGAAGCTACACATCAAACCGTGAGCTAAGTAGGGAGCAAATGGGGTCTGTCCTCTAAAAACAAACCAGATGAGTCTTTTCTAAGTCTTTTTTTAACATGAGTCACATTTTCTATGTATTTGTTTAGCCTATTCTAAATAAAGAAAAAAGACATTTTACACATTATTGGTTTTAAGCCCAACATACTAACAAAGAAATGGTTTGTAAGGCAAACTGTTTTAGTTCTGTTTCTGTGAAACTTCCCATTTACCAAAGAAATACGCTTGGCTTTGCCCTGCAGTCAGGGTTAGTTTAGACCAGTTGGTCTCTGCAGGTAGATGCTGTATTTAGCCAATCACAGTTATCACAACATCATTCCTCTGGCTTTAAAACTATTAGGCTGTGTTTTAGGAACTTAGAATTCCTGTTTCCTACTCAGAAATAACCACTGAAACTGTGCAGGAAGATAGACATAATTTGCAGTATGGTGTCAAGTCCACAAACAAAATGTGTTGTTGTTAGTGCTCCTGTAGCTCAACAGGAAGAGAATTGGGTTAGCAGCATAAAGGTTGTGCGTTCGATTAACAGAGAACACATGTACTGATAACATGTTTATGTTGAACACACTGTAGGTTGCTTTTAAGCGTTTGCCAAATGCATAAATGAAAATAAAATGCAAATATTATAACTATCACTGTTGTTGTTTCAAACAGTAATGCTAGATGTGGAGTTCAATAAAGGTATTCTTACATCATGCTTGGTCCAAAAAATGACATGAAATTGACTAAAGTTTAGTTTAGTAATAAACTTCTGTGAGTCCACAATGGCTGATTTCCAATCATATATTTCTGAGGACTTCAGCACCAGCCAAGCCGATGCCACTGAGATAAATAGGAATGTTAACAGATAGTTTTCCTCAGGGAATACAGATCTTCTAGGTCCAAGTAGGCAAGAGACAGCCTCATCTTTCATTGGTAAACAGAACCTCTATTCTCTGACATAGACAGGATAAATATGCCTCACTAGGCTTTAAATCCCAAAAAGGCAACATTGGGACAGCCAGAGGGAATAGGGTCACCCAAAAATACAGCACACACAACTCAAACACGTACACGTACACACAGGAATAAATACATAGATTCATCCAAATGAATAAGCAAAATGAAATTAAGAACAAACCAAATCAGGCAAACAAACTGAGATTGAGAAATGAAACACCTGTATTGGTGAAAACATGCACCAAGGAGGTCAAACACACAGACACACTGACCTGAGACCGTACAGGACAGTTCCATCAGGGTGTAAACGAATCATACGATTCTTCACTGTCACGCCGTGAACAAAAGATTTCTTGTCATTTATGAAGTATGTATCAGGCACCCAAAGTTGATCGGCCACTCTGTTATCCAAAGTGAGATTGAGAGGGATGCCTGTGTAGGACAGACGTTTATCACGCCAGGACTGTTGGAAATACATGGTGATGGTGTAATCCTGTAAAACACACACATAAAATCAGTTACAAGAATAGTTCATACAACAAAGAAAAATTGTATTTACCCAGTTTTATTTTATCCAAAATTTCTGTGTCCCACAAACAAAAACAACAACTTTTAAAACTGCAGGATTTTAAACTTTTAAAATTGGATAATAGGCAACAAATAATTAGTTGATTAATAAGTGAATATTATTATTTGGTGAATTGTATCTTTAAAGAATTCATGTAGTTCACACACAACACAACCAAAAGTGATGTCTCTATGAAACATTTGTATCTCTAGTCATTTGCACCAGCACCCCACTCACACACACACACATAAAGTTAATATCTTACACACTTTCATTTACCACAGCTATACATCTTATTGTTCCTTCTGTCCCTGAATCTGCAGTCTCAGAAAGAAGACAACTGACTCTCTGACATACCACAGTGGATGTCTACAACCTCAAGAATAGTTTAAAAGGCTGAGCTGTCCTTCCCCCCAGCCAAGACCTTTCTTACCAAATTCTTCGCTATTACAGTTGAAGGTCACCGGGCCGTTGCCTCTAGAGAAGTTGAAGCACATGCTATGATGCTATAATCTGTGATGACCAGCTCTCCTCTGCAGACCAATAAAATACAAGTGTTCAGGCTTGAAGATTAATTTTCCACAACATAAGGAAAACAAGGCTTTTTTTTGGCCACTTATCAAAGTCACAATACAGCTCGTCTACAACAAGCTTTTTCGTACCAGCCTACCAGCATGTACCATATGTTCCACAGTGTGCATCCAAATTTCTACTTGATTTGTTTATTTCACTTGTTGACCGCTGGATATTATCTCATGTTGTGTGTTTCTGCTCGGGCTTTGACATTGGTTGTCTGAATTTGGTAGAATTTATTTTAAAACAACGTTAACCTACATTGCTGCCAATGGCTTGGCAGTAATAAAACTTTCACGCTGGGCACATTTGCTGTGACTCGATTCCAAGTTTGACTGTTTCTGGTTTCCCTCACAATACTGGTGAGGAACCTGTGTGCATTTGCATTCATCTTACAACACCAATGTGCATGGAGAACGCATGGAGAACCCAATGTCACTTTTTTTTATCTTTGTTTTGGTTTTATTATGCACAGTAAAGTGAACAGCAACTGAGTTTATGTATAACGTGGCAGTATTATTGTTATGAAAATGTACAATGTCCACATTGACTAAAACATATGCAGGATGCTTTACTTCCTAAACAAGTGCAGACTCGAATGCGTTCACATTCACACAAATTGCTACACAGTTTCAGTGCAACTAAACCACCTCTTTCAGGTAGTCTTGCATTTTGTACCCAGTGCACATGACAGTTTTCACATGACTAATGTTTCCCACAAACCAAACTAACAGTGTAAAAGCCCCCTAAGCAAACATATAACCAATCAAAACAGCGCTTTTCAAGACTGTCCTATTACAGGATTCACACTGGTCATATATACACTGAAAAAGCAGCTACATGCATAACTATTCACCTAAACAAAAACCTTCTAGATGTGCATTTGTTTTGCTAGTGGCCTGATCTTGCATTTTAATGAATTTGCAATTGTTATTGGTTTTTGTTTTGTTTTCTTGGAATTCAATGCCTACCTTTGCATATATTATCCACTCTCAGCCACCAGCCTCAATAATTGCCACTTACATGACTGTGCACTTTTTCTATGTCTAGATGAAAAAAGAAAGTTTCTGCTTAGAACTGTTAAAAAGTCGATAGAAACGTTAAAGTCAAAGGTTAGACTGAACAAACATCACATTTAAATACAGGCAAACAAATCCAACCAGCATGTTTAGTGCTAAAATACAGCTAAAGTCAACCACATAGAAATCCTGTTATTGAATAAAATTATGCAGTAAATACATTCACAGATAACTAAACAAATTATTACTAACTAAAATGAACTAACTAACTAAACAATCATTATTGACTATGATTTTAAAACTTACTAAAATTTAATTACTTTAAGTACTTAATTTTAAACTACACTCAGTGATGTTGTCAGCTTTCTTTAAACAAATCTGAACATTAATGCAGAGATGTACAAATTTAAATTACAAACCACATTTAAATCCCTGTCTTGTATGAGAAAAGACTTATTTTACCAAAATATTTGTGCTTGTTGAGATGTTTCCCAAACTTTGCAGTGGGAAAATAGTCGCATTAGATATTTTGGTGCCCTTAACAAAATGTTTGGTGCAATGCAGTAATACTTCCTTGTTTTCATATTAATCAAAGGGACACACAGCATTCTTTATTAAACAAATAAAGAAAAGCCACGAAAGAGTAAAAATGAATAAAGACTATTTTGTACTATCCATACAGGATCAGCCTCGTAGGTGATTAGAACCATCTTAAATCTATCAACTGACAACTATTGGTGCCCTATGAGAGGACGACTGTCAGCCCTGTCCCAGCACCGCTGCTCCCCCTTCACTTATCTGTACTGCAAAGCTTTGGTTAAGATTCATCCCACCATCCAGCCTAGTTTGCTGTTTTTTAAAATGCTTATGCAATCACTTCATAACTAACCTTTGGGAAACAAACTTTTCCTGAATGTTCTTTTTAACGTAAGATAAGATACTGTATGCATGCGTGGCTGAATACTGTAAATGCAAATGAAACGCCGCAGGAGATTTATTGAAACTGGTGTAAACACACTTTTATTGTGTGATATAAGTAACTGTTTTGAGGGCTGAGAATTAGCGAAGGTAAAACAGTGTCTTGGACTGGAGAGACACTTCTGGAGACACAAGTTCTGAAAATTACTGTGTGCTTTAGATGGAACAACAAACTTTTATTTTTAATGAATTAATGATGTTTTGAGTTTTATGATGCAATCTATTGAGATTGTACAGAACTGGAGGTTTCACTCTGTGGATTCCTAAGGGAAATCTGTTAAACTGAAAGGTGCCAATCAGATGTGAAAGGTGCAGTCCCAGGAGGGTGACAACATGTGAATGCGGCAGAAGAGGAGAGGAAGTGAAGACAGAGACAGAAAGAAAGAGGGAGAAATGTGAACAAGCGAGAGAGGATGGGTGTGCCTCAGGTTCGCCTAGGACAAATGCCTCCCTCAGCTTCTATTATTAGAAGCAGCTGTTGCCCCTGACAACCGCTTAAAATCATCACTCCAGCACCTCAACTTCTTTATAGAGCAGCCTGACAGACATACACAAACAACAACAGAAACGCAAATGCGAAAACAAATAGATCTTCACAAACAAAAATGGAGTCCATTACAAAGAGAGCTGCACAATGGGTTGTTCTCATGCCCTTATTATTATCTACAAAAACACAAAACAATACAGATATCTCACAGCATCCATTATAACTGGAGATGTTGTTAAAGATGTTTTCCTTCTAGTTAGTGTCTTAAATGTAATCGTTGATGATAATCCCCAACTAACAATAAATATTCTCAGAGCATTGGTTCTCTGGAAGTTCTCTTGAAGTTATATGTTTACACAGGAATGTTAGTAAAATGTTTTAATGTTATATATTGCATATAAAAAGTTAATCTTAAATTGTTAATAGAACTTTTATATACACAGTAGGATCACACAACAGAACAAATACAGAGTAACTGTGAGGAAAAGACACAGACTAAAAGAAAGGGATGCTGGGGAATAGAGAACAAATTGAAAACAGAATGCTTTGACTCAGCTGGCCACAGCATTAAAGTAACAGTTCACCCCCCAAAAAAACATTTACTCAACTTCATACTGTACTCATACTGTCTTTTTTCTGTGCAACAACAACAACATAAAAGCTGCATGAAGATTCTTATTACACAAAAACAGCGAACAGGTTTGAAACCAGAATGTTCAATTTGGTGAACAATTGCTAAAACGTTAAAGTCATTCTCAACTCTTCAGCACCCAGGAGACTCAACCACATTAGCTGTACTGCTTTTGAGCTCTAATTTACCCCCCATGGAACTACTAATGGAAGATTATATATGGCAACATACCTACGATAAAAAGCTAGTGTTGGGGAGGCGGAGGGAGGCCAGAAGAATCTACACCAGCGGTTTATAAACAGCGGCTTATATACTCTGGTGGTTAATTAATACATTAGATGGGTATGTTTCTCTTAAACACACATTTAGAAACCTCAGAAAACACCAACATCACGCTGTAGCAAATTCACTTCTCACATCTAATGTGTTTTACTGAAAATCTAACACATACCCTCACGCTGCAGTGAAGGCGTGTTGGGCAAGAGCAACTGAGGTAACCAGCAGTTAACCAGGTTAATACAATGAGCTGGTTGAGAAGCTGTTACAGCCCTGAGTACAGACCATCTTCTGCAATACTATTTGGTTTAACACTGTTTTAAATTAGAAATTTAAATGCTGTTTTCAGTCACTGCTGCATTAGATGACCTCTCTGTTCCTGACACTAGCACTGCTCTCTGAACCTTATAGTTTTTGTTTTAAAAAGGTCTACAATATCTGTGTCTTTCAATATCTTATGCTTCAATTCGACATTAAATTCAAACAGTGTTACAGAAAGCATGTCTAAATTGAATGCATGTAAAATTGAAATCAAACAAACTGAAGAAAAATGTAAAGAGAGTTTAATGTCTTATTTTCTAAATGTAAAAAATCTGCAGATACCTTTGAGAACCACAGCAATTTCCCATGTGCTTCCATACTATGACTGATTTTTGCTCAGATCACAGCACACTGAGACTAACTAACATACTAGATCATAAAACAATATACTACAAAGTATTAAGAGCAGTCAGACGCTGATACTGTGATACAGACTTAATATAGTGCTTAAAAACACTCACATTATACACCAGATCCAGTGTAACTTTGCCTTTTCCAACAGCGGATGAACCCGGATCAACCCCCATAATTTCACTTTAATCAACTCTACTGCATTACATCTCATAACTCTACAGCACAAGACACCCTTCATTTATTTCAAACTCCACAATAACTTAATCTCAGGACTGTTCATTGTGATCTCGCCACATAGCGCTAAACAAGTAAAGGCATGGAAATGATTGGTCTAGGGGTTTAGCTGCAGCGTTCCTACATACAGTTAATTCTGACTGTAATATAAAGTATATTTTTAGTAACATAGAAAGACACAACCCTGAGGCATCATTGCTAATGATAACTATCTCTCTGCTACGGCTCACTAACTTGCATCATAATGTGCCTAAAATACTTGCTTTTAACTTGCGAAAATAATTAACGTTTGAAAAAACCAACACAGAAACAGCTCAGGCCAGTTTTCCATAATTTACTAAAATCAGCTTTTCTCAGCAGAGGAGACGTGGAGACTGTCATCACAAACATTCACCTGTAAAAACTGTAGCCTTAGAGGTCCAAACCCTCCACCCCTTCTTAAAGTTACACCATAAGTTATATTAAGACATGCTTTCTTTTAAGGGGAAAAACAATTAATCAAAAAACAGCAAAAATAAAAAAAAACATCAGCAAATCTTTCAAACCAAATGTGAATATGCATTTAAAATATTTTATAATTTTCTTGCTGAGCCGCCTTGTAAAAAGTGCCTGATACAGAAAATCATCATTGTATATAACTAGACAGAATTTTTTATGATTCCATGATTGTCATCCTAAACTTCATTAAAATCATCCATGCATCTTATTTTGTGTAATATATTTCACCTTTACCCACAAGCAATGCTCAGACCTTTTCACAAAATAAATATTAAAATTACAGTTAGATTTTAAGGAAGTGTGCATATCTGTCATTTTCCTGCACAGTCCTCAACAAATAGCTCATTTTGACCTCCATTGGTGAGTCAAAACAAGGCCCAGGATAATATAATTTTAGCTCCAAAGCCAAAAATCATAATGCAAAATGAACACAATGTCCCTCTGATGTTAGTCTACACTTGGCTTAGTCAATGTTTTTGAGTGTGCGTATGGTTGTGAGCATAAATGTTGCTATTTGTTCATACAACTCTCTCTGTCGCAAACACACATAAACGTCTACATGTTGTAAAAGTATATGCTTTAAGTTTGAAACAGTACAAATCTTTATCTGCTACTCCTCCCAGAATGAACTAGAAACGGAATTGTATTTTATAATCATGCCACAATTTATTCCTTACTGTAACGTGTTTTAATAAGACCACTATCTATTAAATCGCACTAGCAGCACCTGTGGACTATTAACGCAACTCACCATGTTCACTTCCGACACCATGTCTATACTGGCGATGTCGATACTCATGCCAACGTCAACCGGAGGACCTGCAAGGCGCACAGACACCACAGTCTCTTTGACATGGCTTCGTGACAGTTAATGATCTAGCAAAATGGTGACAAGCATCACTGAAAAAGGAAACGTGCAGATGCACTGAAGTGCATTGTATCGAATAACTTCTTTACCTCCGAAGTCAGGCCTGAGACGAATGTCGTAGCCTTTGAGTAGTTTATCCACGGTGACTTTGACGTATGACATGTTGCTGGGTTCGTTTACACTGGGGAGAATGAGTGAAATATTCAGGAAACCGTGACTTAATGCAGACAGACGAATCACACAGATACACATCAACATAGTATGTCTTACCTGTGTGCCGGTGGGCTGCGGCCAAGCGTTAAAACCGCAAGCATGTGGAGACACAAGATCTCAGCGCGCCAGTGCGCCCAAGCGATCAGCATCCCTCTCATCATCGAAATAGAAAAACGGCGATCGAAGCAGCAAACTTAGTCTGAAGCAGCGGTCCCGCAATTTCAACTACACAGCAACGCATGCGCGACTATGTGACAAACACCAAAATAATGAAATGCAAAGAAATAAGCAACACTAACAGGGTGAGAGGCAGGGTGAGAGCGTGCCAGTAGCGTTCCTGCGTCTGTCGGGCTCCCCGGTGCTGATGCTGCGGTCGCCGAGGTCGCGGGGATGCTGCGTGGAAAGCGTATCAGTATGCCGGTCAGATCCCATCGCCCCTGGCACGCTGTGCTCCAGCTGGTCACTGGACACGACAGCTCATGACAGTCCTCTACACACAGTGCTTTGAAATGTATTTGCCAGTCCCTTCCCCGCACCTAGATAATGGTTTGGATCTGTAGCCTCACGAACTGCGCATTTTGTGTTGGAGGCGTGCGTACCTGGGCGCCTCGGCTCAAGAGTCCTTTCGCGCCATCGTTCAATTCGCTCAGCATCACGCACCGGAGACAGAGTGAATTATTTGTTAGAAACTCGGAAAACGCATTAAAACAGCAGGAACCGCGAAAAGCACATTAATATGTGGAGACCAGCACGAATAATTCATGCGTCTGGGAGGACAGCGCGCATGATTGGTGATGTGAAGCAAAAGCAGTCCACTGTGGATTAAAGTATAAACTATAAGATAAATAGGACTGTGTTATGTTCGTACAAAGTTAAAACATCTAGTATCATCTATAAAATATATTTTTATTATAATTATTATCTGCAAACTTACAGCCAGAGCCATTGAAGTTCCATGAGTCTAAATATCCAAACCCAGCAATTGAAGAGCTTACGAATAAAATAATTACGTTAGCAGGTCGATAGGACTGATTCTGTTATCAGTTTTAAAAGTTATGTGCTTTGGAGTAAAACATAGTACTGTGCTATACAACTAAGTATTTTGCTAGTATCTTCTCCAATTCATTTTGTGTTTCTCCTTGCGTTGCCAGTTCACCAATGTAGTGTGAAATAGGGCCTACTGTGGTGCCATCATGTGGATTTTCGTTGAAGTGTCAACAATGAAATGCAACCGCGACTACTACCACAATCTTTTATCGTGAACACTTTGTTTTCATTTTCATCATATAATACCAAAACAACAACACTAAAAACTAGTGAAATATACAGCGTTGCTGCAGCAGTTAAACCTTCAGTCAAAAAGGTCAGCTGAACTACAATAAAATAACTGCATCTGCCTTGCCTGAAAGATAGTAACTGCATGTCAGGACCTTAAAGGAAAATATTTAAGGTTTATTGGAGTGAAACCAAATGTCAGTTTAAGACAAGATCACAGGATCCTGTATTTTCCTCGTACCCAAGGTGTGTAACCTTCTGCAGGGAGCCCTCTAAAAGACCATTTAAACTAGGTTTAGCACAAGACAGCCAGAGACCAAAGACCAAGCCAGAAAAAAACAGTTATGGGAACAGCAGAAAGATCTGTAGGGCAACAGAACAAGTATTGTAGCAGAGAAGATGAGTTTGGTCCAGCTGACCCCCTGAACAAGCTGTTAAAATTACAAATAACTTACAACAATGCAGGACAAAGTTATTAGTATGTGTCCCATACAGTCATCATTGAGTGGTCTTTCTTCATCACAGGATCTGACAGCACTCCCCGTTTTTCCCCTTGACAATGACCCCACCTCAATCTATAGTAATTTGTCTCTTGGCACGTAACGTGAAAGACAATCCCAAATATTTGATACGTCAATAAAACTGTTAATTAAAGGAAATAAAGTGGGTATAAGTTATGTTACACAGAAAGAAATTTCTCATTTGTTGTAAGATTTATATTTACAAGAAGAATAAGTAATATAATATGAT
>JBAJNP010009129.1:0-18762 GCA_036877545.1 Yasuhikotakia modesta
TTTTTTTGTGATGCCTAAAGAGATTCCCCTGCAGGAATTCTCAGCCTCTGTGTGGATCCTGGGAATGCTGATTGTTTTTGGAAAGTTGACTAAACTGTCAAAGTCCCAGAACGGGAGCAAGTAAACGCACAAATGAAGGGCTACAAACATGAAGACACCAGGTGAACGAGAGCAAAACGAGGGTTTTCTGAACGTTATTTTCAGATGTTTAGAATGATAGACTTTGGCAAAGTGGTGGAAAAATGTAAATTTGGACAGAAAAGAAAGCGGATTATGTGTTTTATATTGTTCGCATGGTGCTGACCTTTAAGAGTCTGTCGGAACGTCTGGGGTTTGTTTGTGTTTTGTTTTCCAGTCTCTGAATAGGGGCTGAATTTGCGCTCATCAGAGTTAGTGCTGGATAAATGACTTGACTGCTTCACTGCATGTTTTTAAAATGAAAATTTTTATGGCTCTAAAGAGTGAAACGGAGCAGGAAATTACAGCCTGAAGATAAGGAGATTCTTTCCCGGCGGAGAGGCGGTGGAATCCCGTGGCACCGCGACACCACACGTCACTCATCCTGGGCTAGCAAAGCTCATCAAGCGCTAAACACAACTTTGATGTGGGAAATTGAAATTTGTGCATGTGTGTACTTCAGTTATTTTAACTGTTTGGTGTAGATTTATTATAACCATTAGCATTTGTTGTGAATCCCTTTAATTTCTCTCGAGAAAAGATGGCTGTAGCGGCGATTCTTCACAGGAGATTAATTGAAAGATGAAACTTTTCTGGCTAGGCTTTACTGCGTAAATAGCTATAGCTGTTAATTAAAGCGGCGCTGCTAATAATATCTGCGCTAAATATACAGTCCAGATGAACTTACTCAAACTCGTATTACTGCTCCATTAATCAGTTGTTAAATGACTAGTCAACCATAGCTGCTCATCATTATATAGATTTGTTTTAAGTTATTTTAAAGGCTACATTTTTCCCTTGAATCTGGGCAATGACTGTTGTTTGGGGGGAATGGAAAGCCTTAGAAAGAATAAGTTATAATGGTATAAAGTTTTAATGGTTGCTGTGCTCCTTGCTCCTTATAAATAGTATGACTTTTGTAGAAAAATGGTGAAGGCATTCTCTGTGTTTCTGTGAGTGTGTGCAGATAACCTGAGTTTGGTTTGAACCCTGATGAGTTTTACATTAGAAACAGACGTCTCTTTCCTTCACTGTTTCTGCAAACGCTCTTATAGGTTCAGGTTATTTTTAGGCCTAGCTGTGGAGGCAGGGCTAGGATTGAGACCGAGGCAGGGGTACAAAATCAGCCCCTGGCTCCTGGCCAAAGTGCTCGCTAACACCCCCCGTCCTCCTCACCTCACATTCCTCAAGTATGTCCCACCATCAGGCCGCGATGACTTAACTTTGGACGTATGTGAGAAGAATGCATGTAAATTACCCTGTTTTTGGTCTTTTATTCGTTCAGTCTGTTTGTAATATAAAAGGTACCAGTGAATGTCTCTCTCTCACTCACTCACTCACGCACACACACACACACACACACACACACACATACACACACACTTTGGGTGCAGAGCCTCGAGGCAGCTTCATTTGATCTCACTTTATTGCTTTCTCACATTATCTGTGTGTTGGCCTGCAGCTCATCCCTGTGGAGCAATCTCTGATGTATGAGAAACATCTCACCATAAACACATCTCAACCACAGACACTGATATTACCCATAATGCATCTCTCTCTCTGTCTCTGTCTCTCTCTCTCTCTATCCCTCTCTCTGTCTTTCCCTCTCTCTCCTTCCCTCATGTCCCTTGTGGCATTATATAGTGATCACAGTGGATATAACTGGGGGCGTTCAAGACTCCATGAAATAATCAAGTTTGCCCTCTGTGTCACCCCACCTTCCCTCCAGCTCCCTAAAATATCTTTGTATGATAATGAGATACATAGAATTACATAGACAGCGAACAGTGTGGAACTGAGGGGATTCTCGCCCTGTCTGCTGTTCCATAGGTGCTGCACAGGTGTGTGTCTGTGACTGACATTTTATATGTATAGCCCAGTCTAGACCAGCAGTTCCCAGACGTGTTCTGTAGGGGGTCCCTTTGTTTCTCAATTAGTAAATGACACCATGTGCTTTATAACTTTGACGTATGGTTTAATGAAAGCAGTGTGCATGAGAAACGATCCTGGTTCAGTCAGATGTGATGTAAATGATGTATCGACAAAATGAAAAGGCCGATACGCTTTTTGAAAGCTGACTAAAAAGCACTTGCTGTCTTTCTCGAGCAAAAAGCAAATGTTTCATATAATATTGTTTTGTCCTTAAGCTGTTGTAGGCTACAAATATGCTTCTATTAGCCAAAAGTAACTGAATTTATTTTTGAGAGTGTTGTTAGTGTATGAAATTGTGTTATAATAGTGTCAAAAAAGCAACACATCGCCTCTATGAAATAACTTGGTTTACGTTCACTATTGCTATAAGCAGCATATGCGGAATTGCATTGTTTTTGTGTCTTGAATATATTATAAATGGTCAGAGTTTGTATGTTTCATAGAGAACAGAGAGCAGTATTTACTTCAAACAAAAGTATAGTGTCAGTAAAGCCAATTAAATTTAGGCATTTGATTTCTTATTTTTAGTTCCTTGTCAGAGTTTTGGTCAATAATTCCTTGGCATTATTATGTATGAAATTTATGATTTCCCAGCATTTGGTGTCACAACATGATAAAAACCTTTCAGAATAATTCTTGACATTTTCTACCCTGGTAATAATTAACTTGTGGCCGTAGTATTTGCGTCTGTCCTGCAAGCGTGTTGAATAAAACCATTCGGTAACAGTGAACTGGATCCTTTCAAATTAGAATTAGATTTTTGTGGTACTTTTCTCAATTAACATGATAATAGTATGAGGATAGTCAGGAAGAGCTAATCTCATTCCTCTGTGATGAGCCACAGCTCATTATTATACTGAATGCACCATCAGTTAAACTAACATGCTCTATAAATCTCTCATATCACACAACACAGCAGATGGGAAAGGGACAATGGCAAATTGTACTTCACATAATTTTATGTTTCTATAGCAGAAATCGTTTCCACGGCTATTATTCTGTTGTAATAGTCTCCCAATGGGTCCCACGTAAAAGATTGAACCATTGGCACCGCAGAAATCGTTGAGGGAATGAAAAAATTGTGACATTGGAAATTCACAGGACAAGAGGAAAGAATTTGTGCACCCGACAAACCTAGTCTGTTTTGACCCAAATTTGAAATATTGTGCTGTTGTTTTTGGCTAAGAAAATTGAGAAAGTGGTGTGACGTTTTAATGCTTCTTCCCTTCCCAGCATGCATCAGGGCCACCCCGAAGTGAAGATGCTTTAAAAAGCTTTTGACCTCTGTTAGACAGCATCTACATGTTTCTCCTTACACAATCTGACAGGGTTGAAAGGTCAAAGGTTAAGCAGAAGCAGTTTGTTGTGAATACCAAAGGCATTGATTTTTCTTTCAGAGAGAAGTTGGAGGAGTTAGATGACCAGGGTCAAATCTTTTGCCCTCTGAGAGAGACAGCATTCCTCTCTCTTTCTCCCTGACAGAATGTTTTTTCCGGTGGTGGTCTGACGTTCTGTAAACCGATGCCTGACCTATCCCTCTGCTTTTAATAGGGAGCGTACGTTGCTCTTGCTATCAACAGCTTGTTTCTGCCAAAATGTGGTAAAAGGTTTGAGTCTCACACAATGGCCTGAGACAACAGGAAGTCCTCAGGGTTTCCCTGGTGCATCAGGGCAGTGGACTGTATCACTGCAGACTTCCAGAAGTGATTTCGATGTTTCATCTATTGAGTGTGTTGTGTCATCTGTTAGAGGTTAATGAAAGAATCACTTATAATTAGACCAACCTTGTTTTGCAAGCCAGAGACGTTGTCCGTGTTTTCCTGTTGGTTTTGGGGCTCAGTCAGGAACATGCACAGGAGAACAACGTGGATCATCTCAGCAAACCATGACATGTCAAGTTAACTTGAGCATTAGTACATACATACACGAGCCTCAAGTCCAGAGGCATATGTAATTTTTGCTGTGTTTTATTAGTCAAATGACATCTGTGCTTTATTTATCTTTATTTATCTTTCTCCCTAAAAGAGACCAATTCTCCCTGTTGGTCTCTATCTCTGAAGCTTCATTTGGAATGATGGGACCTTTTTCCTCAGGCTCTCTAACTTAATCCAACTTCAACGTCTCGGCTCACATAAGTAAATCTGCGGCCCCCTTTAACAACTTGCTTGGGCAGAACTGGCATGGGCGCATTTTCTGTGGCTTGGAAGAATTTGGTTTGAGTCTTTAAATAAATGCTATGGAGAAGAAAAGAAAAAGCTGGAGTGTGTCTAAATAAAACACATGAAGCATTAATCTCAGATCATTTTGAAAAGCAGCATTTCTTAAAAGTGCAGTAAAGTTATTGTGAGGTTTGAGATAAAACCAAGCCGAGGTGGAGCAGTAATGTCTCGCTACAGTTAATCTAAGCAGATGGATGTTGGAATGCTGCCCAAATACTTGATACTTTGATTTGATTGGTCATAAATGTTTTCAGCATGTTTTTGTGTCATTTGGATAAAACTCACCCAAGCCTAAAGTTATTTGAATGACCACATTTTCATTTAGCCAATAAATAAGCTCTAGTGAATGGTTGTGAAAACTGGCTAATAGGTTTTAAACTAGCATTAGGTTTTAAATCTGTGAGGGACATGAGACATTTAAAGCTGCAACCTGTAACTTGCCCAAATATTACCATCTTTGTTTGAAACATACATGTGGTTTTTAGTACACATGGTAAAGCCAAATTGATTTCCTGGGAAATCAGATCTGACAGCTCAAATTATAAGTAATTATCATCTTACTATTGGGAATTGAGGTAAGGTAAAAAAGATTGTGTTGAACATCTGTCATGTGCTTGCTCAATAACTGATTTTTGTTTATTTTAAACCCAAATAAAGCTTTAATAGTGCAGCTTTATGAGTGTTTATTATAGCATGTTATTGATAAGGTCATGATAACAAAAACATTCAAATTCACGTGTTCCATGACCCAAAACTTGAAGAAAGATCTCAGATCTGTTCTGTTAACCAGAGCAGGACGCTTGACTCTAGATGACTCCAGGAGAACCGTCTGTCCTTTCAGCTACTGCACAACGAGTCTCTTTGGAGTGAAAGCATCTGCTAAATGGCAAGCAATTGAATAACGTGAAGGACATTTGGGTAATTCAATTATGCTTCTTTTAAATTGAACTGAGATTGCATACTGGAGTCGACAGCCGTGCGAGTCTCTTGTTTGTTTGTGTTGCATTTAACCAGGAAAAAAGCATTGGACTGGACTCAAAATGGACTGACAGTAAAACTCTGGCTGAAAGCCAAACAAGCATCACATAACCTCTAAATATACTGTTATTGATGCACTGAAGTTGTTCTTCTCTAGTTAGAAGCTAAAGTACTCCGAGATGTAAAAGATCTGCATCACGGATACTTGGATTTTAAGACATGAGCTTTTTAGATGAAGGTGTTGGAGGAAGTAAAAGATGTATGGTTTGGTTGAAGCTCCTTCCTCACCGGCAGCTTCGGTGTGAACCCCGAGGAGCTAAAGGTGACCAGCTGGCCTTATGGTCTTATCAGGGTTTGTTCTTTAAAAGCCTTTGAGGAATGTTGGAAGACCTCCACCCGGATTTTGCTCCGTAAAGGCCACGAGTTTGCAAAGATCATGATTGGAAAAACATTCTTCTGTTAAAACGCTGATTTAGGATAAAGTTTCCTGGTTCGCAGTTGTAGTCAAATCTAACTGTTTTTTTTTTCCATTGATCCAGACACGTTGTACCTTGTAGTGTTGGATTAAATTGACTATAAGTACTTCATATTTTTTCAAGCACACTTTAATAGGGATGTTTTATAGCCACAATCCATTACTTTCACCTCTCTGCTGCCATCTCTGTTTGAACCTTAAATTGTTACTTTATGTATTTTGCTTAAGTCAAATAAAACAAACTGACCATTTCCTGGAAAATCCAATCTGATCACTCAGGTTATAAATAAATATTATAATCTGTTATGTACTTTTATGCACTTGTGTACTGTGTACTTCAATAACTTATTTTTCTTTGTTTTACCTCAAAAACTTTTTCAGTTTGAATTTGTTGCACTAAGCATTGTTTTTCATCCAAAACCAGACTTATGGCTTTCTAAGAGTGTCCAGCACTAACCAGGTGAACTTATCATGGTTATCACTTCAAATCCAGCTAAATAAACTTTGTAAATATTGGATTTGTTGAATAAATTGCTGTTTAACAATTGCAGGTATTGCTGTATAATTCTCAGAATTAAGAGGCTGCTCTACATGAGCATAACTAATTCACATTGCCCTGGGGGGGGGTTGCAATATTAAACATGGCTGTTATTAGATACATTTTTTTTTTTCTGTAATTCATAACACTCTTCTGTGTTGCAGACAGCCACCCTGTTGCATGTCTCCCTGCCCGTCTTTAAGTAAATCACAATGGGGAGAGACGGAAGCAAAGTCGGCCAGACAGCAAGAAAATGAGGTGCAGAGAAAAAGAGAGCGTGCGACACAGGCGGAGAGGGAGATAAAGAGAGACAGACAGACTGACCGAGAGAATAAGACAACGCAAAGAGAAATTGCAGAGAGCGTAAGACAGGAGATTTGTGGTGAGCTGGGTGCTGTCAGTAAGGAAACGGCTCAAGTCGGAATCTCGTTCTCACATGGCAGATTGGAAGAGCAGATTGCGCTCCGAGATGCCCTGAGATTTGGGCAGCTTCCGATGGGGGATTTGTAGAGATTTGGTTAGGAGTCTGCCCATAATGAATGTTAAGTGAAATGCATCGTTGCTGTCTTCTCTGCAAAAACAATGTTTTCCCGTAGCGTTTGTTCTGTTGGTTTTGGCTTCGTGTTTGTGTCACAGTCCTGAGATGTGACAGTCTGTCTTCATTAACCGGTATCTGCAGACCACACAAAGAGAGATATTTTATGAATGAAAAGATTTGACATTTTAATAGGCTTCTTTTGTTTGGTATGTGGAGACAATAGTTATTTCTTTCAGGCTCATGGGAACATGATTTGGCAAAATGTATTAATTTCCAAAATCTGTTGTGGGAGTGTTTTTGTTTGTGACAGAATGCCTTTATTTGGCTGTTGCAGTGTTTTAATGGAATAGGTCATCCAAAAATGAGAATTTTGTTGTTTCTCATGTCATTTCTGTACCATTTTCTTTTATTTGTGGCACATTGTGAATTTTTGACTTCTGTTCATTACACAAATCATATAACTTTTGAAGACTAAAACTAGTCGTAATTATTAGAATTAGCTGTTATGGTGTTGAAATTCTTTACGGTCACATGTCAAAGCTGGAATTGATCACTAATCATATATTTGTTGTCTTTGCTTTTAGATCTGTGGAATGTCTTTGCCTTCTCCAGCATTTTGGTGGCCTCTTGATCACATGACTGAAGCTCTGCTGTCAGATTGGATCATCTTTTGAGGTAAGTTTGATGTAACTGGTGGAACTATTGATTCCCTTGTCATCCCAGATGCTTTGTTTCATTTCCTTGTCATGTTCTGCTTTATTATTGAAATTTGTTTTGTGAAGTACAGTTGAGCCATCGGACAGACAGTCACTTGATTGGACGGAAAATTGAAATATCATTCGACTTCGTTATTTTTGTTTGTCTAGTCACCTGAGACTTTTGCCGAGGGACAGCGTCTGTCAATTTTTACAGTAGAATACAAATATAATTTTAAAGAAACATCTGACAATCTGTGAGACAATCTGGTTTTGAGCATAAATCAAGTCTCAGGTGAGCAGTCAACAAATAATATAAAGGTATTGCATTCTGAAAGGGTAACTGGGAAGTGGGCTGAATGAAAATAGGAAGGAAATAGATCACAGAATCTGAGAGAGGGATAGCTTAAAAATAGACAGCGCAGATAAGACAGCAGACTTGACATAAAGAGCGGGAGGAAATCTGCTCAACACACATACAGATCACAGCACACCTGTGCAGGGCCCTTGTACTTGTGGCCTCTGTCTGCCTAGATATTCCTTAGAGATCGAGACACCTCTGCAACAGACACACACATTCAGGAGTGGAGCTCTGGGCAGCGGGCCGGTGGTGACGGGGGCTGTAGGCTGGCTGCAGGGAGCAGATGGCCAACCAGATGCAGGGTTGAATTTGACCTTGGGCCCGTGAAAGGCTAAACATCACGGGCGTCCTACACCACTTCCACCTCTCCGCCCCCTTTAGCTTTGTTCTGGGCTCTGCTAAGTCCTTTTAATTTTTCGTTCTGACAGCTTACAGTTGTTTTATTTAGATAAGCCATACGGAGCCATTGAGCGCACTATCGTTTAGACACAGTCGCTATTCCTAATGTAGTTTATCACCCGATATGTATTCAGACAAAGACAGGTTTAAATCCACAATGACAGAGGAGATACAGCATAAGATATGAGTAATTAGATTCAACTCTGCGCTCTGAGAAAAGCAGGTCTCAGAATTATAATTGGGGTCAGGTGATCCAAGGTTTGATAGAATGGATCTTTAGTATGTCAGTTCTGTTCAGATTTATAAACTCGCTCCCTGACATCCAGGCCAGATTTAGCTGCCATCCCCATGGCGGTCACCGATGTATGTTGTGTATTTGATTCTATGCCTTCTCTCATTAGTCGTAATAACTGGTTGATTGGGGGTTTTTTTGGCAGTGGACTTGCTAGACTAGCACCAACCCAATGCAAACTGCTTAAAGCAGTACAGGTGTTTGTCTGTTATAGTCTGGCTGTCATCATACCTATAATTCTGATGCATGGAAGAGATCCGGTCAATGTGGTTTAACTAGTTATTGTTTGGTTTAGATTTGATTTGGTTATTGTTTTCCAGGGTTAAACTTATTGAGGTTCTTTAGGGTCTGGAAGTCTTGGTTGAGCCATCATGTTGTCAGTTTTATTGGGTTGTATCGCTGTGCTTGTAGTAGATTTTCTTTTCCATGCCTTCCTTGACAGCTTGTACTATTTTAACAAACAAATGAAAGTCTTCTAGTTCACTTGTTTCTTTATATTAAACACTTGTTTAAGTTAAGTGACCACAGGTTTATTCTCGCACACATGTGCCTGGCAGATAGCTTCTACCTAATCTCTTTCTCTGCCCTGCAAATTACTAAAGAAAAATGAGACGATTCATTCAGATTTTTTTACATTCAGTTCTGACAATAGAGAGTGACATTAGCACCGTAAGCAGTGTTGACTGCTGTCTTTCCCTAATTGTTTATGATCTCTGTAGAGACGTACGGGTCACATTCTGTTCCTCCTATCCATTCACAATCATCAAGGCAATTTTCTCACCATTCTCTGTAGATATTTGATCAAACAGGCCGTGACACAAAAGATGGAACTGAACTTATTTCTTTCAGGCTTACCTTGACAGGGTATTTGTGAGCTTTGAGCTGAAGAACGCTTCAAAAGCAAACATTTAAAATACATCTGAAAAATCTAACACCAAATGTGGCTCCACCATCTGAGAGGTTTATTTGACCATAGGTCAGCTGAATAGGCAGATGCCAGCAGAGGATTTGGTCCACCATAGTTTTGACTGGTTTATAATCCTCTCTGATGGTTTATCACTCTCTATTAATGTCAGCACCTGCTGTAGCTGGGCTCTGTCTGCCTGCCCGCAGGCTGTGCAGCTGTGCATAGCACTCTGCCCACCAATCATGCCCTCCACCCTGCCGCTGGACCAATGACCAGCCGCCTGGGATGGGTGTTAAACCAGCTAGCTAAAATTGAGCATAGGGTACTGGCTTTTGTCTTTTGATTGTAAATGTGTGTGTTTGTGAGTAAGCACATTCCAGGTACATCAATAACAGTAACCAGTTAAAGACTTGTAACCAAAAGGTTGCTGGTATGAGTCCCAATGCTTTTAGGAAACAGCTGAGGTGCCCTTGAGCAAGGCACCTTACCCCCAATTGCTTCCCTGGTGCCACAGTGCTGAGGGTTTGTGTTCACAGTTTGCAGTGTGTGTTTCTTAGAACTATTTCAATGTGTGCACGCTAACTAGATGGGTAAAATCCAGGGGACAATTGGGTCATCATACTTCCTGGAACTTAACTAATGAAGCAGGAGTTTGGAAGTTCTGCAAACAGAGCTTCCATTAAGCTTGATTAGAAGCTCATTGAGATTCCTGATGGAGATCTCCTGGGTTCTTCTGTATTGGTGAACAAACCAAATATGGACTTAAAAGAAAAGGAGGAGAAAAATCAGAGGTCAAGGGCCAAATCAATGCCCCTCCTCTCTGTTCTCTATACAAATTGGTTTCTTAGGACCCAATGTATCAAACAATGCATGTTTTCTGCTGCCTGTGGTTTTTCTGTTAACCCATCAGTGCTAAAATTGGGGGGTACCAAGCAAAGCTTCTGCATTTGGAACCAGGAAGCACTGGCTCGTCTGTGTACCTTAATCCTGAGAACAGCCAGGCTGGTGGGATTGCAGGCCCCTTAGAGTTTCTCCTGGAAACTTCAAAGTCAGGTGTTGGAAATTTGGATGACAGGAAGGCAGAGTCTGCAGGGAGCCAGCATGCAGGTCAGCCCAGATCTTAAGCCAGGAGCCCCTGGTTCAGGGTAGGTGGATCTGAGGCCTGTGCCGTGGGAGGGAGGGTGTTGTTACTGTAGGCAGATGGAGGATTAATCCCCTCCACCACCTTTGCATTATGAATGTTCCCCCTTTGTTCTTCAGGACTGTGAATGCAACTGTTTTGAATGCTACAAGATTCCTCTGTACAGAAGTGAAAAGTACATTTGTCCTGTGTTTAATAGAACGATAGAGAGAATAATGGGAAAAAAAAGAATGAAGGGTGTAAGAACCTGAGGGGAAAATTTGGTTAATAAAATTTGGTAATAAACGCTACAGCTACACCATCTGCACCCAGAAAGCATATTTCTGCTTTGACAGCCATTCAGAAGTAATCATGTATTCAAAATGCTAATATTATTTATAATTATTTTCACACTCCAAGCTCACCAAAAATAACTGTTAATAACAATAAAATGTTATTTTGTAAGAATGGTGCTGCTTTGGAATGGCTGTGAATGGAGAAATGGTCTCCAGATGGTGTTTGTTGACTGGGGGTGGGTGTTTGGGGTATTATAAGCATCTTTTGCTTGAAGGTGGTGTAGGTTATATTCAAACCATACCTGCAAATTCTGTCATATACTGTATGTTTCTGGGTTACCAATTTTTTGGAGTTAATAGGCGATACCAACATTTTAGAGGCACCTAACAATGGTTAATTCATAGTAACTGTAAAATTACGCCTCACATCTGATTGGTTGATTGGAATGTGGTCCCAGGCTCAACAATAATGGAGATCCAAGAACTTCTTTCACCTCAAAATTGAGAAGTTGCAGCACAAACCCTGGTCACAACGTCTGGTTTGCATTTTTATTTGAAGAGCTTCTGCCAGAGGAAGTGGATTTTAACAAAACAGCTCCTTTTATTAAGCTGTAACTCTGTCTGGTGAAACACAGAACATGTTCACGTTTAATACCTGGCCAAAAAGCAAGTTAGTTTTGGATGCAAGCAGGAGAAGCGTGACGCATATGTTTGAACCGAAGCCACAGAGAACGCAGGAATTCCAAACTCATTGCTGTGAGGGTTTTTCAGTGTAATTCAGAAACACAAAGGAGTAGCGAATTCATGGAAATGAAGTGAATGAGGTTAATACACGCTGATTTATGCAGAAATCCTTGAGGATGACATTTGTTTTGTTGCCCACAAAATGTAAATGAAGAGGAGAGCCTTGTTTCAAGATGTCTCCGAGGGAGACAGTCGCTGTGTTCAGAGACAAACAGCAGATCTAGGATCAGTTTTTACCTCATTTTCTCTAATCATAGACTACAAAGCAAAACAAATCTAGAAATATCTCTTGTATAATGAAGTAAGATCCTGCAGTTGAAGACCACAATGAAAATATGGGATTTAAAATCTAATTTTAGTATTTTATTTACATTCCAGAATTTGGTTTTTATTTAAAGCGACTTACATTGCAATGTTAACTACAGAACTACTGGAAGACACTTTAATTTAAATGTGAAAATAAAGTTTTAGGATTTTAAATTGCGTGTTTAAAGTACAGAATTATTATGGTTAACATGAATAAATATTTTAAATTGTAGGATGTCATTTAACCTATTCAAAGATTCAAATAAGTAGATTTGTGGCATTGATAAAATTTTTACATTTTTCCTTTATTGAATCACACAAGATTCTTTTTTAAACATTCCAGGACTTTTCATACTGTACAGTTCATATTTAGGAATGTCATTAATACTGTAATCTTTCCATTTAAACTTTTAACTATCCATTTTGATGCTTTCTTTGTGTAATTTGTCATTTAAACTCACAGAATTAGTGTGTTCTGTTTTACAGGCTTGTTTCTGCCAATAAGATTTGACCCTGAAAGAAACCATTGAAGAACTGAGCTTAAGTTCTTCAGAAGCCAGAACTATCTGTCTCAACTAAGACTTCAGGTGATGAAGAAGTCTCATCACCAATCAGATTCTATAAAAGCAATTTGTTTAACAGGTGACGGCGGTGACAGGAATCTGGCTCACAGAGGTGATTTAAATCTCACTGCTATAATTTACCTCAGACGGCGAGGACGCCATGGGAATTTAGTTGAATGTACTTTTCAAATGTTTGACAAAGTACACAGCTCTTAAGCTTCTTAACAGTTAAACAGTGGATTCACATCTGCCATTAACATGCTTGTTTTGTGATCAGATAGTGCCTGAATGCCTTTAAAGCCCAGTGTAAACGCATTCAAAACGGTTTGAGATTAGACCGCTAATACCACGTTCAGACTTGTCCAGAGACAGATTCTGACCCTGTGTGATGTTTTGTAAATGTTATTTCTTCTGTTTTTGCCTACAAGTACTGCTTAAGGTTGCTATAAATAATTATCTGTGGCTAAGTTGTACTTTTTTTGGATATGTTTTGCTTGTAAATGAACACTTGGTGTTATTTTGACATTGATATTGTAAGATCTTCCCCGGCAAGAGCTATTTTTGTTCTGTTTTTTTTGCTTAACCAGCAACCCTATTCTCTTTTTCTAACATTTTTTAATGTATCTGGCAGATGCTTTTATCTGGAGCGACTTGCGGTGCGTTTAAAATATAGATTTTAATCACTTTGTGTGCTCCTGGGGAATCAAACCCTGATCTTGGCGTTGTTACCTCTATGTTATACTATTTAAGCTACAGAGACACCTGTTCTTTTTATTCTGCCATGTAAGACAACAACCTTTGTGTCTGCCTTTTATTTTTAAATTGCTATGCGAGTTTTGAGTTAATGTAACCTCTGATGTAATACCTATGTGGCGTCTTGCGTTGTGCGTGGTGAAGTGCCATCAGCCCTCTATCGAATCGCACTCAGGCGCTTTGGAAGGCAAGGTGTAAATGCAGTCTATCTAAAGAGCGTCCCAATACTGTCCCAATATCACTAGCAAGTGTAAAGAGGGTCTGTCTCTAGCTGAAGTCTGTATTGTTTCCTCGTAATGTGTTGTGCTTGTGTGACAACGAAAGTGATGTGTTCCAATCCCTCATTTTTTTTCTATCCCTCCTGATTCTGTCATCCCTCACATTCCCCTTCATTTGCTCTGAAGTCATTTGTCTTGTTACTCACATTTAACAAAGCGCTTTGTCGTCTTTGTGGGGGAAGCTTGTGTCATTTAAAGGCCTGATTGGAACAAGGAGATGATGGCTGTGAAGGAGCCATTCACACCAGAAGAGAAGGAAGGTGGGCTTGGATATTTTGAGAACCAGCCCGTGCCCACAGAACCTGCCAATTAGCTTAAGTGGCCTCCCGGTGAGCTGGATTAATTTCGTACCTTTCTGAGAAAAGCGAGCAGAGCGCTTTCTTACAAAAAAGTGACAAACCTGGTTAAGCTGCTGGCTTTAATTGCGGGTC
Organism: Yasuhikotakia modesta; assembly: GCA_036877545.1. NCBI lineage: Eukaryota > Metazoa > Chordata > Actinopteri > Cypriniformes > Botiidae > Yasuhikotakia > Yasuhikotakia modesta. The sequence continues at coordinate 14,003 of JBAJNP010009129.1, forward strand.
TGGTTGCAAAATAGCACGTTACATTACAGCCACCCACACGCAGCCGTGTTTTATGTTGCAGTAAATTGACTTCCTGGTTAAGCTCTGCAAAACGACTGCTGCTTCTCAACGTTTTCTACCTGTTGTGTCGCAGCATACTTTTGTTCTGCCAAAACCGTCTGGCTCCGATTTAATGTCTTTTTGCTTTGTTTTGTTCCAGTTACACTTACTGGACGATCATGCTTATTCCGGCTCCATTGTGTTCTATTTTTTTCCCAGATGGCGGCACGTCTTAAAAATAGCCATTGGAAAAATAGCCGTTCGATTCGCACGAGCTTGAACTGAACGGTGAAGTAAATTTTGTCAGGAATTCAAGAAACCGTTCCCACAGCCTTCGCACCAGGGGCTGGACAGACAGCGTGCGTTAATCAGGGTGTGAAGCAGTTTTTTCAGAGATGAATATTGTTCATCAGAGCTGGTGAAGTTGTTTAAATAATGTGGAAGAACCGGTGTGATCAGCTGTATTGACAGAACAGGTCAAGGCCACTGATTAAATGAGTAAAGTTTATTTCGCAAACATCCGCTGGTTAGCCATGAATTATATCATTATCTCACAAGGGCTGGGAGAGTTTTTATCCAGAAGTCATTACAGAAATACTTCTTAATAGGAAGCGCATTAGGTATGCAACTTTATTTAAAGCTGTCTTTGTCAATGTCGGTGCATTTTGAAGGTTTAATGAATGTCTATATATCTTGAATTGCGAGCATGAAGATATCATTGCCTAGTTTTTTAGCTGGCATGCGATGTCACCTTGAGAATTTAGACTTTTCGCTGATTGACCATAGCTGACCTGCGCCGGAGAGGCGCGTTAGCGAGTTTTTAATCAGCGTGGATGTTTATTTATTACCCTCAGCCTGCAGCTAATTTACTCCATCTCACTCGCTCTCCTGGTTCAGGTCATTTACATACAGCCCTCCCACCATGCCTGCTGAGACAGGATTACTGTATTAATTGCTTTTTGGTGTGATGGAGAACAAAGCAGTCTTTCTCTTCCTCGTATTCCAAGCGGCTAATGCTAAGAAGTTTGCAGGAAATTAGCCACTTGGGACCGAGCCCGTGACCAAAACATGTTTCAGAAGTAGGTGCGTGTGCGTGCGCTTCCAAACACGTCCAGGGTTAAAAATTAACACTTGAAACGCTTAAATAAAAATAGTTTTTTACTGTGTAAATAATACTTGCCAGTAATTGGTAACTTAATATGCAAGAGAGACTTTCTCATATATGCTGTGATTAATACAATAATCTGTTGTTTGTCACTAAAAATCACACAGTTAGCTGCTGGTTGTCACTAATATGCAAGGAAAAAAATGCTAAACTCATTGTCATGAAGTCTTATTTTGTTAACTAAGAGGAAGTGCAGTTTAATGGCTCGTAGGAAACATTTATGGCCAGTAACATTTTCTCATTATTGGCAGTCAGAAAGCTAATTTTGGACCATTTATATGTGTATTTGTCTGCATAAGGCTGTGAATGGTCCCTCAAGGACATGGTAAATGCCAGAGTTTTATAGCCTCCATAGCCCTCACATGTAAACACACATACTCTAGCGAATTGTTTTTTTTAACGCAATGTATGTAGCAAATAGTGATAAAATACCTTTTTTCGATCATGGCTCCCATGCCTGTGTGTGACCCCTGTCGTCACGGCGATGGATGACCTCACAGTGAGGCCTGACATGGGCAGGTGATGTCACTAAATCTCCCTCTACGAAGACCACAGCATTTTCAATGATATTGAGCTTGTGTGTGTGCGTGTGTGTGTGTGTTTGCTGGATGGTCCGTAGAACAAAGGTGAAGGGTCTGGCAGAGATGGAGATGGTTGGATGGATAAAGGGAGGGATTTATATATAAGAAGAGGAATAAATCTCTATCTTTTTAACATTTGACGTTTTGTTGAAGGCTTCCTTTCTTTTAAATGTTCCTGTCGGGCACTTTAATAAATCAAAAATTATATTCATGTTCCCCAAGACCAAATGCCGGTGGGTCTGTCCCCCTCTGCCTTTTTGGTTTTTGGTCTCGTTCTCTGAGAGTGGCTGCTGTAGCTTTCCAGGCGTTTTCCACCCACAAAAACGAAACGATCTCTTCGCAATTACAGCCGAAACCTGCATTTAGAGTGAATGATGCCCGCAGCCTCCATTACCCACAATCCCTGAGCTTTTATTACCTGTTTAGAGCTGTAACCTCTCACGGCCGTTGTAATGATGGCCCTAGGAAAGATGTTTGAGGCTTGAGAAATTTCTTTCTCTCCATGTCTCTTTTAAGTCCAGAGTTGCCTTCTGAAGCTTGATGCTTTTGACAAAAGTGTCTCAAATTGAAAAGCTCAAAACTGTAGACCACCATCTGTGTTACCATGGAGACAGTAGTTTTATTTCCTCTGTAGTGGAGAGCACCAGTTTCATGGCACTCTAATTGTCCTGTCAGGCCGTGGCGTAGAAGATTTTAATGTGGAGTTTGGTGCTCAATGCCAGTAGTGGAAAACATCTTTATAAGTTTATTTTAAAACGGGGTGGACGGAAATATTTAGTAAAACTGAGAAACCAAACTGTTCCTCTAAATAAACTCCTCTTGGTAAATAAACATTTTTTTTATATCTACAAGTCTGTTTAACTTTTTTACTGAGTTGAAGTCATTTTGCTATCTTTGCTGTACTTGAAGACCCCAGGGTCTAAATTAGTTTTTCACCTTCCAAGCTAAAATATTTTGTTTATTTTGTACTTTTTGATAGCATGTGTAATCGTGTCAGCATCGTTCAACATATGTTGCCAGTGTTTTTCGCACGAAAGTATGCAGACTGCAGAAATAAACTCTGTATTTTGGTACCACAAACTGGTTGGTCTGAAATATTTAAAAGCCCCAGCAAAAGGTTTGTGTCAGCATTTCATAGTCACTAAGTAGTTCTGTTTTACAATGTTTCTGCTGTTTTTGGCCTCAGATCTCTGTAAGAGTCGACGTACAGTGTGGCTCACTGACGCTGTAGAGTTGTTGATGTAAAACATTATTGCTGTACGGTAATGGGGCAAAAATTGCCTGTGGCGAGTATTGCGCAATGCTTGAGTGTGAAAGAGCAGCGGTGATCTTACCTGCCCTGAGGCGCACACTCTGGACACAGAGCTCATTGTGTTTCCTGCCGGGTCACACATGCCGGCTGGTGCCCCTGTCGCCCACAGCCCTGCGTTTGCTCCAGATCTGCCCTTGGCTCTCAGGTGCAACCGGAGGAAAGCAAACAGACAGAAGGGGGTAATCAATCGCTTCATTTAGTGGTAAACGAATGATGTCCATCACACAGAAATAAGGTTGAAAGACAGGGAGAGACTGACTTCTCTGCAGTGGTTCATCTAAGCTGAATTTAGGCTTCAGAACAAGCGTGAGAAAGCTGGAGATTTCAGAGCTGATTGAAAAGAATAGTTTGCCATTTTTTGTTTGTCCATTCTTTGTATGGAACTTGAGCTTTTAGAAAAGAATTTATTGTGAGAAATTATTTGTGAATGAACATTTTTAACTTTATATTTGCTTTTATTTGAAATAATTTTTATCGTATGGCGAGAGAGAGAGACGGAGGGAGAAATGGAGAGAGAGAGAGTGTTTCTTGTGTTGACTCTGAAGTCTATCAGCATGCCAAGGTTAACAAGTCAACAAACATCATTTTCACTCCCTACTTTGTTTTTCTTCACTGTTTTCCTCAGTCTTTCTATCACCAAGATGATAATGGACCCAAGGTGTTACAAGTAACATCCTAGCCAACCAAATTCAACATGCTTCATACAGTTTCATAATATCTATGAAAGCCCAGCTAAGGTAATATTTTTGTAATGTAAAGAACATTCTGTGAAATATAACCTTTATATTGTAAGACCATATCAAAGATGGAGATGATGTGAAAACTCTCATCATAGCCAAACTCTGCTTCTAATTTGATTATAAGACTTTAGCCTGTATTTCATGGTCACATTTAATTTAAAACAAAACATTTTGCCATCTGTACCCATAAAAGCAATACAACAGCCCTTCTATAGCAATTCTGCTAGCTTTGGTGAAAAATAGCAGTTTCACCGCTTGTTGTCGCAAGTTTTGAAGTAAACCGATCAAAACTTCAGTCTCAGAAGTTCTCCAGGAAGGTCTGAAGGGGACGTTAAGATAGCGTAAACATGTCTGTAGCCGAATTTTCGACCCTGTCTTTCAAATCTTCCTCAGTCTGCTGTGTAAACGCTTACTAATGTCATTGTCCTTCAGGCGTCTGTAAGCTGTTGGCTGTTTGGAGTCCTTAAAGACAACAGCGGCTGTTCCCACAGCCCTAAAGAGCCTCAGATCTTGGGAAAAATGCAGAGGGTAAACAAAAGTTAGCGTGTGACTCTGTGTTTTCTTTTTGTCTCTGGGGTTTTGTGAAAAATCACAGCGTTGATAGGAGCTATTTTTGGCAGATTGTTTTTAGTGGCCCAGACCTGACGTGGAAATGACATTACAAACACGATTTAAGACAAATGCAAGAAAAATGTGGTACTCCAGCTTGCCTTTAAAAGCACTTAAAACAATCAGTTTTGATTGGAGCCGTGGGGTAGTGATTAGCCGGCACATTGAGCCATGATGCTAATGTAAGTGAACATTTATCCAATAAAAGTGGCAAACTTTTATTTTAGTTGTAAAACCCATTGGCTATATAGAAGAGAAAGTATGCAATATAGATGATGTAGGGCAGAAAAGACCAATCACAGTTTAGTATGCAA
>JBAJNP010009130.1:0-18760 GCA_036877545.1 Yasuhikotakia modesta
TTTTTTAAACATTATAGTTTTGTTTATAAAAGAAACAGCTTTTATAAACATTATAGTTAAGCTAATCATCTTAGCAGGACATAAATTAAAATCTTGCTTACATTACTAAATCTCCATACATAGCAAAATTAAAATGACAAGGTTTGGAAGTGTCACTCTTAACAATAAAGGTGTTAATCTAGCAGACCTTCCAATTGTCACAAGAGGTTTGCACAAAACATTGCTTTTTTGTGCTTGTTCAGCTCTTGATCCAAAAATACCAGACCATTCAACCAAATGCTTAAAGGAAGTTTCTAATTGCTGGATATATGTTGTGTTAGAGAAGTGGTTTTACCCGTTGTTGAATAGAAAATGGGAGGCGGGCCAAAGTAGAGCTGCCTTTTGCTATAGAAGTGAAATTTCCAGACAGCTCATAAATACTTTATACAAATCCAACCACCAGTCTTCAACAAACTATTAACATGTCTTCATACAGGGTTTGTGGTTACTTTGTAAAGGAAAGGACTTTTATCTCTTATGGCCCTCCCAGTTGTGAATGGTTTAAGAGGAGCCTGCACCAGATATTACCCTCCCTATGGTGCAGCAGAAGCAGTACACCAGTTTGAGGGCTAGTGGGTACAGCTCATGTTTCTTTTAATCAACACATAAATGGGGAACCTTTGTAAGTTTATTGCATTTTTGCAGCACAATTTTGTTTAATTAAAAAAACTTCTAAACATGGTCTTCCCAAACCCCACTCTTTGCACACGTTTCAGCAACTTGCATGAAAATGGCAAAGATCTGTGGTGTAACAACAAAAAGAGTCCTAACTTTTTTTTATAATGAGACACTCATTATTATGTACTTATGCACATAAACTTGCTGTCCCGACAGACAGGAAAGTAATTCTCCCTCAGACCACAGTCAAAGACTGGGAGGGGAGATATTGTCCACCATACTGACAAAGATTGGCCAGCTAAACAAAAGCTTCCCACTTCCATGGAAAGTCTTGTGTTATTCAGGTGATCACATTTAAGGCACCAGTAAATAACATGCAAATGGGATTCCATGGAATGTTGCGACGCCTTTGGCTATTTGCAGGACCAGGGCTTGGTTCAGAATGTGCAGATCACAATTATTAAATGTTGTGCAGATATCACTAAGCTTTGTTTGCTTCTAAATAACCGCCATCAAATCATAACAATTTTAGTAGCCTGTTCTGAAAGGGCCAAAATGGAACCTGGACAACCTCACTGCTAACAGACATCCAGAGCAGAAAGGCACATTATGACTACCATCACACATGCTGTTTGTTTATGCTGCCTGGGCCTGTCCCTGTTCAGTATGATGCTGTATGTGCAATAAAGCACAAACAGGCTGTGTTAGGATAACTGTTCTTTATTGATGTGGTGTAATCATAAGCATTTTGACACCTTAAAAAATACACAAACTTGTGATCAACTAATCACAAAATGAAATACAAACAAACAGACAAACAAATAAAAATCACTCGTCGTCCTCCTCTTCCTCCTCCTCTTCATCACTGATGACATACTTTTTGGGTTTCTTGGCAGCAGACTCCTCATCTTCCTCAGCCTTTCTTTTCCCAGAGTTCTCTCCTTCCTAAATGATTTAAAAAAAAACAATTAGACAGGAAGATTTTTCCAGTTCAAATGAACTTTGAGGTTTCCCTTCATTTACCGACTCTCTTTGACCCTTACAACTAAAAACATTGCTTTGCTGCTGACCCTAAGGGCTCATAATGTCTGGACACCCTGTAACATACTGTGTTTCAACAGGGTAGAGCAGATTGCCAGCTACTCTAAGACCAACTGTAATAGTTGAAAAAGTAACTCACTGTTTTCTTTAGCTTTTTATTAAACATTTAAATGTTTCTGTAAATTCTGACAGATCTACAGCTACTACATTAAGCAAACTTTAGTCTTTAGTGGACTGTCATGTAGACCACTCATGTAACAGAAAAGCCTCAAAAAACAGATCAAACAAGATTAGAATGATGTGTAAATGGGTGCTCACCTCATCACTGTCCAATCTCTTGGCCTTCATCAGCCGCTGGGCTTTGTCTTCATCTGACCCTTCATCGCTGTCTGATGAGTAGATCCTGGCTCGTTCCTCTGTGACCCACAAACAAACAACCAATTTAAGCACAGCTCAGAATTTTGGACCTATTTTTGAGTATTGCAGAGCGTATCTCCATTCCTGAGAGATGTTCTTTCTGCAAATACTTACCAGCACAAACAAATCAATGTGAACATACTAATCTAAATCTCAGCTGGACTTCAGCATAATGCAGTCTTAAGGACCCGGCAGGTAATCGGCTAATGACTATAGTTGATACTGTCAGTGAGAAAGTTTGTGTGTGTGTATGTCATGCTGTTTTGGAAACACAAGCTGTTCTTGCAGTGCAAAATGTTCTAGCTGATCGCAGCAGGGCTCAAACACACTCAAAGAATCTGTTGTGCAGAAACACTGACCTGCAGGGGGCGAGGGAACACAATATAGACATCATACAGAGAAGCCCATTGCAGTTCAGGGGGCATTTATACTGACCCTACTTCCTGTAGAGATGAACAACACTTTCAACACTTTAGAGCGGTTGTTGCTAAGCTCGTTTTGTTTGGTTGGTGTGAGGCTGTTTTGTGAACTCAGGTGTGAACCAAGGAACCAGTGAATGGCATCTTAAAAATGTCATGCCAGTTCTCACACAAAGCTGCTGTATAGCTCTGGGAGAATTATCAAATAGTCAATTTTTGACCTTTTTGGTCCTTTCTGAAGTTTAACAGGAAGCAGTATGATTCATGTGGGCCCCAAGATGGTCCATGAATAAGTGAAAATAGCACTCTTGCCAATTTTGCAGAAGATGATAGCTATGATGACTTAAGATCCACTGTGTATGATAAACACTTTCACTTCTAAACACTTCTAACACACTTCCATGCACTGCAAAACTGCAATCTCTTTAAAATGGTAACTATAGAGAATTATATTCAGCACAAAAGGAATGTTTGATATACAATATGCTTTGTATACATTAAACTCTGCATTAAGAAATCATGCAGAAAAAAGAAAACTGATTTTAAAACATAATGGCATACACCCAGAGCTCTTCTTAAAAAGGTTTCTAATATTAATATTTGTATGCAATTTGTTAATTTGCTTACAAAGTTCTAGAAACGCATCATTCTGACATTATCTCAGGTCATGTTTTTTTTTAACATCATTTTAACATCAGTGAGTGCCATTCACTGTCAGTCAGCGCCATCTATCTGGCTTAAATTTGCTGGAGGTGATCATTTTCAGGTCATTTTGCTTGGTCTTGTCTGTAATGTTTTAGCTGTTTTCGCAAAAACATTGTTTAACTTACACTATAAGTTATTACACTATAACGCATTTGTCAGTGCCTCCTCAGAAACTTTAATGTTCTTCTCGGTAACAGACATACTGTTTCATGTACAAGTGCTGTTCTGTTATATTTTTGTTCTTGTGGTTGTGTTAATAAAAACAGAGCAAAAATAAAGAAAAACACTTTCCATTTTAGTTCCTATCTGATCTGAATTCTAGCTGGACAGGAAACAACTGCTGCTATTACCCATGATGATGCTAATATTACAATATATGTGGCAGGGGAACAGATACAGATATAATGGATACAGATAATTGTATTTGATCTAAATCTGCATTTAGATGTGGCTCAGATCTGGTGCAGTTTACACATGTTTAACAATATCTGCTCTGTATCAGATGTGAGAGAAAAAAAGAACAGATTTTTGTTGTAGTGTAAACGCAACCTAAGAAACTCTACAGATTTGAATGTTTTGACAGTCACCCACCCCTCAGACCGCCTCCCTTGTATTTGCTCTTGATGGCAGCCAGGCTGATGGACTCTTCACCCTCCTCATCCTCGTCATAGCGGTCAGGCTCCAGGTATCCAGCATTCAGACCTCGCTGATGCTGTTTCTCTCTCATTCGTCTTTGCTGGGACTCACGGCGGATAGATGCTCGTAATCTCTCCTCCTCTTTCTGCACACATAATCAAACTAACTTATAGACACTTACAATTCATTACAGCATTCCACAATGGAGTCAAAGCCAGTTGCAATTAAGGTGTGTTTACTAAATATTTTTCAACTAACAACAGAAACCTATGCATTTTGGCCATTCTTCTGGCCATCCTGTTGTCATTTCTATGAAAAATCACAAAAAAGATAAAACAAAAAAAAAATTGTGAAACCACTGACATCATGCTTTTTTGTATTACATGTACAACAACAACCTACAATCTAGTGACACTGACAACTACAAGTCTGGCATGCACAATGTAATGTGTATTGTTGTTTCTGCAGATTGTGGAAATTCGGATTGTTTTGATAATGTTGTCATCTGTGCAAGAAAATCACAATGGAAACATCTCTTCAGATTTAAGTACACAGCTGTCCTGTAACATACCCTAATGTAAACCATTTATTAATATCAGAATGAAATGATACGAAAACAGACTCAAACATGATAAAAGAAATTATAACATTTAATAAAACTTTATAATGTTTAATAAAGCTATAATTTAAAAATTTCTTTATAATTGTCAATTTTCACATTTATTTATGCATTCATTCAACACATTTATGATTGCATTTGTACACAGTAAGGTCATATAGAAGTCACTGTTTGTTTATTTTTATAGGAAATCAGCATTTCTGGACATTAGATGTGAACATTCAGAGTGACCGCATTTCCTGTTTCTGTAGCTTAGCTGTAATACATGTATGCATGTGTGCAAGGAAACAAGCCACAAAGATAAGTTTGTTATGGGATAACTCTCTTATGCAATACCCTATCTGATTTTTTTCTGATGAGACTTTCTGACAATAATAATCTGTGAGATTCTCTGTAATGTTTTCTGCAAAACATACATAATCCCCTTCTGCCCCTAAACCCTCAGATTTCCAGAAAAATAACTCTTACTAAAAATAATCCCAATTATTATATAACCCCTTAACATTTTTTTATATTTTCTGTCAGTCTTGTACTAAACTGGAAATGTGTGTGTGTGTGTGTGTGCACTACCTTGATCATCTCATTTCTCTGCGACTCTGGGTCTCTGCCCGCCATGGGAAGAATACGGATCTTCTGTGTCTTTGAGCAGCGGTCGGCTAAAGAAAGGGTCATCTTCCTGTGTGTGGCACTGTCTGTGGAGTGAGGTCTGCACACAAACACACAGCGTTTATTTTAAAGCCATCTGCCACAAGCAGGAACCAGCAATAAACATTATAAACAAAAATGTTTAGAGAAGCCTGTAAACCAGAGGTGCCCAGTCATGGAAGGCCAGTGTTATTCATTAGGGATGAATAACTGCTGCAGAAAATACTGCACAGAGATGTCACAAAGAGATGTATAATCAACCAGGTACACTGTGTAATTTAAACAAATGCCATTTACTCTGTCATATATCAGAATACTCGCTACATATAAAGGACAGGGGGCTTGTGTGAGGACCTTTTGGCTAAAATACCTGATGCCACATACATTTTCCTCCACTGTCATTTAGTACAGCAGTTTTAAATTGTGATTAAGTAAACTTTTCAACTGATGCAAAACATTTAATAAGATTAAAAAAAAAAAAACGACCACAGTGTGTGTGTGTGTATGCACCTGAAGGTGAGTTTGGTCTTGAACACAGCCTGTCCCTGCAATCCTGTGCCCTGACGGATGAACAGGTGGTTATGGTCTCCCTGCAGTGGAGCTTTATAAACATCAAACACCTCATTCCCCAGGTGCAGAGACATGCTGCATACAGAGACACAGCCTGCCATTTATCTTCTCACAAGCATCAGTCAGGAGCAGATAAAATGAAACAGAAGGATAATTTAGCACTGAAACCATTTGTCTCCTCACCTGCCATCGGACCATTTCACAATGCGTGCGTTACTTTCCTTAATCTCATTGCCCTCTTCGTCGCGACGAGCGCGCCACCTAATGGTGTTCTCCACCTTTAGTTTCAGACGTGTCCGTCCTTCCTCGTCTAACATCTCCTCATCCTCAAACTCATCCTCATAGTACTGAGGGTCAAAGGGCCTGTAAAAACACAGCAAGAGACAAAATGGGTCTGCTAAATGCCTAAATGATGGATTTCTGGATGGTTGTTAGCATGGAATCAAATGTCCTGCCTTTAATGTTCCTTAAAGCACCTACACACCTGGGCTCAACACTGAGGAAGTTGGGTAATTTGACGAAGTAAAGTTCACTGCCCAGATCTGTGCTGACTTTAGGAATCTCCACCTCAATCCTTGTCTCTGGTACAGGCTCTTCCTCAGGCTGATCCCCCTCCATGCCGTCCTCTGCATCCTGCTCATTCAGGTCAGTTGTTAGTGTTGCATGCAAAGTCATTAGGTTTAGGGGGTTATGTTTACGGTTGGGAAAAGAAAATATCAGTATCAGTTATTTAAAAAATAAAAATCTTAACCATGTACTGGGGACAATTTTTTACCCATGTCAGCAAAACCTAACACATCTGAGCAAAATCTTCTTTCAGGGACATCCGTAAAAATGTTATAAAAATACTAAACAAATTTGTAAAAAAACAGTTTTGTGTTAGGGGCAGTTTAAGTGTGAGTTATGATAAGGTTGAAATGTTTATAATTGGCTGTGTATAGAAACAAAGTCTACAGAAATCTACATAATGCCTCACCATTGGTTGTCCCGGTGTGAGGGGTTTCTCTGCATCACTGTCTGATGAAATATCATCTGCTTCTCCAAATAGGTCATTTGCTGCTGGCTTTTTACCTGCTCACACAGTGCACAGATACAGTTAAAAATATTTTTCTATTGAATACAATACAACTGTGTGTGTGTGTGTGTTTGTGTGTATTTTTAACTACTACATTGTTACTCATTGTGACCTAACAAGCTTTAGGAACTTATAACAGCAACAATTCATAAGTGCTTGACTAAAAAATAGAATTTACTTTCTGTTTAAGAACTGACTGGACAGGTTCAAGCAGACCAAACTGACAGCTCATAAAGATTTACATTTACAATATACAATTTTTGTGACTTAGTGTGACCTAACTGTGTATTATTACATCATGTTTCACCAAGTTAAATCACATGATGTTACATGCGTGTGATACATTGTATGTTACTCACCCCTGTGTGTTCCAACATCAGAATCTGAATCAGAGTCTGAAGCTGCTTTCTTCTTTTTTCTCCTTGTGAATTCCTCCTCACTGTCACTGTCCTTCATAGATTCTATGAATCACCACAAACACAGAGAGAAATATAAGGGTTGAATCACATAGTCATATTAATACAGGTGTTTTTTTTTTAAAAATCTGTAAAATTTTAACTACTTCAAAGTTAAAACTTAAAAACTAGCACCATTTAAAAAGGAACTTCAATGAATTGATGATTTAAAAATACACCCGTAAAATATAAAAAACATATTTATTAGAAAAATATTTACTGACAGACACCCAGGGTTTGCACTTTTCAACTTAACTGGGCATATTATACTCCTCACGCCTTAACCAGTCCATATAATTTCAAATTACTTATCAAACACCACATCATACATGTTTTATAAAGGACAATTCTTGCAAATTCATGGAAACAATCATATTATGACAAACCTGATTTCCGTCTCATGTCATCATCATCATCAGAATGCTCTTTCTCATCATCTGAGTTCTGCTGTTTTTCCTCATCCTCTGATTGATCACTCTTCCCATCCCCACCCCACTTCTCATCTCCGGAATGGACTTCTTTCCCTGACCCCTCACCATCTGAATGAGGGGTACCTGGATCTGAGTGACCACTTCCTGCTTCTGAACATTGACTTCCACTTCCTCTCTCAGAGCGCTGACTTCCTGCCCCTGAGGCTGGGCTCCCAACGTCCAACCTGTGACCCCTTTCATCATCATCTTCCTCTTCTTCATTATGGTGTTCAGACCCGCTGTGCTCATTGTCCGAGTGCATGCTTGTGTCTGATTGGTTGCCAGATCTCTCTGACAGGCTGCCACTGTGCTGGGTGCCATGCTCATCTTCGCTGTCATCTCCAAACAATTCTTTATTGCTTGGTTTTACCCCATCTTCATCATGGTCTCTATCGCTCTCGCTACCCGAAGCATTGCTAGCAGATCTGGGTCTCTCTTCTTCCGAATCAGAGCCAGAACCAGAGCCAGACTCTGAAAACATAAACAAAAATGTACTGTCATTTAATGTCATTTATTTATTTTAAATACATTTTTGATGACATTGTGCCTGACCTACTGATTTATTTATAAACATGATACACATATAATTGTAAAGTGACATATTTGTCAATGTATGGCAACCCATACTTAAATTGTGACTGTAATTAACCCATCCAGTGAGCAGTGAACACACCCACCCACCACAGCAGTGAACAGCTATTGCTACAGCATCCAGAAACCAACTGGGGGAAAGAGATCAGTCATTTCCTGCTAGCTGTGGGGATCAAAACTTTTCAAAGAAAAGTTTGACTCTCTAACCATTAGGCTACAACTACCTCAGTTATACGTTTTTGTTTAAGTTTGCAAAACATTGCAAAAAATTACATAAAACAATTAAAATTACAGTGAAGTAAAAGGCACATAGTTACATAATGCATGTGTCTTTTTTACACATTTAACATGTAATACAATTTATATATGATGCTTTATATATATGATAACTTTAAACAAAAAAGTTTTTTTTCGAGCAAATGCGTAAATGTAAAAGTACTTTAAGTATGTTGGAATCGATCGTACAGCCCTGAGATTACTGTAAAACAACAATACCTGAAGTAACTACGATGTCTTACTGGTATGGTAAAACAATGTATGGTGTTCATGGTAAAATATTTCTAACGATACCTGACTATTGATCAAATATTAACATATTGGTCAAAAAACAATATGTGCAATGCAGTGCTAAAGCTCAGAATGAACTGACCTGGCAGAAACTGGACAAATCACTAAATCTGAGATCTGATAATAAAAACAAACTTAACATATAAAAAAAGCAGACGAATTCAAAATGTAAAGCACCTCGCTGTTCATGGTCACTGTCTCCATCACTGCCGAAGAGCTCGTCCATGTCCGCCATCCTCACGAACTGTAAATAACATCAACATCCGGGTCAAACTTTTTTAAAATAAAAGCCCCTGGGGCTTATTTTTAAAAGAATAGCCCTGCGGACATTTTACAAAACAAAAGGCTCTTAATTGTATTTTTTATTAATGCTCATAACAAATACATAAACAACATTTTGAGTAAATAATAGTAATCACTATTAATAAATAATAGTAAATAATATTGTCCGATCATATTTTGACATTATATACATATTATAACAATATACGACAAAAACTATTAATAAATAATAGTAAATAATATTGTCAGGTCATATTTTGACATTCTATAAATATTTTAACAATATACGATAATAACAATAAATGAAAGAGAAAGAAAGAAAGAGATCTAAAACCACATAACGCTTAATTCATTTTAACGCTGCAAAACAAAAAACAACTAAAACAACTTTTAGTTAAAATAAACAGATTTGCTGAGTACAATTATTGAGCAGGTACATAACAGATCACAGTTTATTAAACTGTTTCACTAGTTTACCCCAATTCTCAACTATAATAATGATTTAAAGTGTGGGCCGTCTGGTCAGATTTCCCGGAAAGGTCAGTTTAGTTTCAACATAAGTAAAGAACATAAAGTAAAACAACATGCATCGTTAAGTTTCAAACAGATGTTCTGATAAACAGGCAAAAGTTACGGATTGCTGTGGCCTATAAAAAATTGTAGTGGCCCATTAGCACCACATGGTGGCGACAGAGACGCATTCAAAGTGTTCAGTGTTTCTTATGTAAGTTTAGTTCTAGAAAGTATTCGTCATTCTTAATATTAACATTACCATACTAGCAACGACTGTAATAACAGAGCCCAAACCTATCCTGAACAAAGACTAATGGAATAAAAATAATACAATTTTAAAGATATATTTATTTTAAATATAATAGTATGTTTGCTCAAAATATTCTTTTTTACATGAACTTTCATGTAATTTATTATGTTTAATTTATTTTCTTGTTTGTTTAGAATGGACAAGTTTAGAATGAATATATTTGGTTTGTGTTCTTGATAAGGTAACTCAGTGAACATCATGTGAATTTATGTGTTGCTGATGTTAGGACACAACATTTATGTGGACTTCCTCCATGGCCACACTTGACGTCACATAATCCAGACCTACAGGGCGTAAGATACGGGTTCACAAGGGCACATGGTCATTTTGGAAAGACTTAACGTCATCATTTGTTTGGTGTTGGCATACCCACTATAATATGTCATTTATTATACCTATAATAAATATACCTACTAATACTAATAATTATGCCCGTTCGCAGGGCCAGCCCAAGCTTTCAGGGAGCCCTAAGCAGAATTTTATTTGGGGGCCCCTCTGTGCCACCAGTATGACTAATTATTGTCAATCCTTTATTATTCGCACACTATACATCTAATACACCCAATATAAATTTTATTTTTTTGTAGCTGTGTTGCTACATCATACCAACGTTTTGACCCTTGCTATGATCTTTAATTGTAACAGTAGCAAACCCACAGGAGTAGTCAGGTGTTAATTTGCACTTTAACATTCTTGCAAGTCTTGCAGTACCAGTTGGCATACTTAATGTGGTGAACTGAAAAGTAGTAAAATAAACTAAAAAATATATAAAATAATATAATGTTATAAAAATATAAAATAAATGTAGCCATGTTAGATTTCATTCTAAAAGGTGATGCTGTCTGTCAAAACAAACAAATGAACAACAAAAAAAGGTTGATCTAGGTTGATACAAAACAAATTGATCTAGGATTGTTTTAATGTAAGTAATGTTAAACTGTTATCAGTACCAAAGTTATAAAACAGAAGCTTATTTTTTAGTATTAACACCAAGTTTATAAAACAGAAGCTTATTTTTATTACAAAAATATAATCAAGGAAAGTTATTTTACACAGAATGCAAAAACGTTAGCTTGCAATTTTTCCTCGTTTAGTTTATATTTTTTTAACTTACCTTTATCTTTTTGTTTTTTCTCTTCCTCCGATTTCTTCCGTTTCTTTTCTCTGCACCAAAAAGATATGTCGTTTTTTGTGACATTATTAATTGTTTTGCTGCAGTGACGCTACTTCTTCAATTAATTTAAATGACCTCAGTCAGGCATCGTATGACTGTCATACTAAAATGTGCATGCATCCTGCAGCAGCCAGTTAAAATAATATTGCGTTGTTTTTTAATTGAATAATGGATTTCATTACCAATGTGATACCCATTGAAATATTATACATATATAAATAAAAAATAAAAATAAAACAACGACGTAATTTCATGTACTCTTGGGGGTCCTCTGGTGGCCACGGGGCCCTAAGCAGCTGCTTAGTTCGCCACCTCTCTAAATGTTATCTAATTGGTCTTTCGCTTCCTGGATAGGTAATATACGTAGAGCAGTGCCGGCTTCCCCGAAGACCACATCAAGGCCACAAGTGGGGCACACTACAGGGTGCTTAAATGACAAATGGAACATCAACCCTGTCTTAGACCACAATTTTGTACTCAAATCCCTCCCGTGCTAGGGACCACCGTTGGAGAGGCGTGTTTTACTTTTCGATTGGCTGTTGTTAGTGTCAATCATTAGGGCATTTCCAGCGTCTTGTTTCCTGTGTTGCCGCCCTTGGGTTGAGACAGTAAAGACGGGTGCGGGAATTTCTTATGTTTTCGAAGAGGAAAAGGACAGTAAAGGTTAGATACACGCAGAGCAGTTTCCTAAGGTAAGGTATACGTTTGTTTTTTTACTGCCAGTAATATGTTTAAGAACTTGATGAATTAATGGTAGTAGTTTGATTGTTTTATGGGTTAGCTGGCTAAGCGCTCAAGCGACTGATATCGATAGTGTGTGCGCGATGAGATGGGCCAGCAAGTTATTACAATTAAATATTCCAATATATAAAAAACTCATAACTCAACAGATCGTTAATGCATATAAATCTTTAAAGACAAATAAGTTAAAATTTGTAACGAATGGTTTGCTGGTCCTGTCCAGCTATTTCTTCTGTGCACACCCATTGCTGAGACTGTAGAAATACACTGTCAAAACTATATGTTCATAATTGAATCTGAAGTAGTATATAATTCGCATAATTATAATTCTAACCCATTACTTATGAAATATTGGGGAATTGTTAATTATTAACTGTAATTATGAAATGAATAATGAATAATGAATTAGTCTTGTTAATATCTGTCCTGCTAATGAATGAGGAATGAGTCCAGCTAATATCTGCACGTATTACTTTACTCATTTACATATTGTGATTTTTTTAGTTAATTCATGACTTTAATTTAGTTAATTAATTATGTATTTATATTAGCGGTGTTAAAACCATCATGACCTATATCATATACAGACAGCATCTGCCACAGGTGTCATGGTTAACGCATATTTGTGTGGTGACTGTGGATTATTCATATTTGCCCATCTGTACGCATGAGCACATCCGTGAGCTTTCATCTTAAACGGGTGTGGTCTCCACCATTGCGTGACTCTGCGTGTCTTTACGTAACAGCCTATTCAATGTATCGCGAGTGTCTAGCAGTGTAGCACAACGTATAGTGTAGATCCCCAAACTATTCTGAAGGCTTGATAGTCTCAAACTAAGGTGTTTTGCTCTCAGAGTTGATGACGAGTGTAATGGTTAATAATTATCTTTCTGTCAGTTATTAATGCAAAATATTCTAGACACGATAGTATTGTGTAGCATATGGGAAACTATATCATTGCGCGTTGTATTGTGGGTAGCGCACGCGACGCGCGTCAGGATATTAGCACGCAGAAACAACAAACAGAGAAAACAATAACGAACAAAGATCAAATGCAATATTCTATATAAGGGAAAGCTCAGCAGGAGAAATGAACACAAAGAGATTACTTCTATAGCTTTGTTATCCGTATTCTTAATACTTGAATGTTCTGTCTTACGCCTGTTGTATTTACACCATAGTAACACTGCACTCCAAATGCACTTTAAAAAAACCTTTAGTGCTTTGTAATCTGTGTACTGTACATTTTTGAAGATAACGCGACCACTTTATATCTTGCACCTGCTGTGTTCACCTTATAGTTTAGATGCAACGTTTTTTGTATTTAACACGTTTTGATGCACCGGAATGGTTGATGGTTAGCACCGGAAATCAAACGTGTGGTTCTTAAAAAAGAAAATAAAGGAAATTGCCAGGCACGGTTACTTATATTCCTGTTATCTGTGTTTTTAATACTGCAGTGTTACGTTTTACAGCTGTTGAATTTACAGTATAGTAACAGAACTTCTAGGTTCTGCTAGGGTTAAAATTTTTATTGTTGAATTTAACTTTCATTTATTGTCTTGATATCCGTATTCCAATTATTTGAGGTAGGCTATCTGCCTTAAAGTAACAACGAACATACAGATGCAGTATTATATCTCTGTTTAACCTTTGATACACAAAAAAGGAGTTACAGAATTATATATTTTTTGTCAGTTGTAATTGGAACAGGTGGTATGTCATATGAATATCGCTGATAGAGCAGGATATGCTTTTTAACACATTAGCTTTAGCTTTTTAAATTTGTTTTTAGAGGTATAATACTTTGTTTTGTGCTTTCAATACTACACACAGTATACGTCTCAGTTGCTGTCTCCTAAATTAACATAAACAATGTTTACATCATTCTGACCCTCAAGGCCTGGCTAGTTTGACTTGTGTGATTGCTCTCTATCACATCCAAGCATGGTTTGTTTAACAGATTTACTTTATTACACATTTAAATGCAAACAGTGTTAAAGTTGATAACTAAGGAATGTCTTCAAGATGTTTATTTTGTTACTGATTTAGTTTAAAAATCATCTCCAACCCTTAGCAATTTAAATATATTACTCTAATATGCAACCAAAATTCATGCTAGTTGACCAAAAATGTTTTTAAATAGTAGCCAATGGCTAACAAATTGTCTGCATTTCAATAATGTGTGATCTGTGAGTTAGATGATGTCATCTTTTGTGTCTGCTATCTGTGTAGAAGTCGTACAAAGACCTCAGCCTGAGTACACCTAAGGGTGTACTTACACTGGGCACTCTGAACCATGCCAGAACACGTTTGACTCCCAGTCTAGTCTAGTCATTTGACCAGTGTCATCACTCATCACACCCAGGTGTGGTTTGTTTAACTGGTTTAATTAGACCCAGGTACGGTTCACATGTAGTGTGATTGCTAAGCATGCCAGAGCATGGAACAACTACTCATTATCATGCCACAAACACCTATTATTACTTAGTACCTCTTTTCAATGAATTTAATTTATTACAGTATGATTGTATTTATACTGTGTCTGGGTTTCACCTTGTTAATAAAGGGTAATTGTAGATTCAAGTAAAGCTGCAAATTGCGCCATAATAATCTTATGATATGCACTGTATAATCTAGTGAAAATGGTTATGCTGCATAAATGATAAATCTGTTTGTATTTAGTGTATTTGCAAGAGGTATTTTTGAACAAACAGTTGTATTGTTAATGACATAAATGTGCTGCGGCTCAGAACTGTAATTGCAGGTTTAATTGCAGTGAGTGCAGGCCAGTAGGGGAGTGGGGGCAGTTCAAGGCAACTGACAAATGTCGTTGACAAATATATTTTTTACACTGATTTAAAATAATGGCTGCGGCTGCTGCTCATTGACAAAGTGAAAATGCATAACAAAAATCCAGACCACGAACATCAAAAGTGTGGGAATACTTTAGACAGAGGCCGAATCAAATGCTGCTTTCACTTGCAACACTAAGATGGCATGAGACAGGATGAGACAGCATTGGCGCTATGAATGAGCACCTTAAAATAAAACATCCCGGTGCACTTTTGCCTGAAAACGATGAGTCAGCTGTGCCAGTATTTATTAGTTATTTTTAGTTTCGTTTTTGGCTATCGTGTTTCGATACCTCTTTAACGCTAAAGATCGTTTGCTCTTTATCGGCAAATACGTCGGTAATATGCTGTACAGTAATGCGACTGTTAATCGTTAACAGTGCAGATGCACCTTCTTGACCACTACAACGACAATAACATGGACTGTACCTGCAGTCTGGCAACAATGCTTTCAGTGCATTTGACAGTTGTTAGTTGATTATTCACACTACGCTGTTAACTAGTGTACGTGAAGTGACTCAAACTAGTGTACGCAAACCTTTATAAATACAAGTTCTTTGTTTACTTTTGGCAAGTCAATTAGGTAAATCGTATTCCTGACTAATGTTACAGTAATTAATAAATCAGTCAGCACAATTCACATTTAGGCTTATACTGAATACATTATATCTTTTATTTATGTATGTATTTGTACTTATTAATGATTCAAAAGTTAGTCAAAGGATTAACCAGCTAATTAAAAAAATCATTACATAAATGGGAAAAAATAATCAACAGATTAGTCGACTAATCAAAAAATTAGTAGTGAGATTAATCGACAGACAAAATAGTCATTAGATGCAGTACTTGTCTACTGCACAGTGAATTTGTGGGCACAGATTTTAACATTTTTAAATGATATGATTTCACATGTTTTTAATAGAACAATTAAGATTACATCGCAATATATATCTAGTCCCAAGTGTAGCCTGAGATTGGATGTGCCACTATGAGTTAGCTGTAATCATCACTGTAAACTGTAAAACCATTGGAGTTTGAAAGATTAGCATTCTTCTTAGTTAGGCTAGAGTGAAGTAGCTTTTTTGTAATGAATATGCGTTTCCTTTTGTCTCATACAATGAGTTCTACTTCCTACATATTAAACATCAGTAGGAAATTTCACAACACATTGTCCATCTTGTTTCTGTAAGCCCTAACCTGTCTCTGAGGTGGAAGTGCTGGATGAGAAAGACCACAGAAAAGATTGAGTGTTCTCACTCTCAGGAGCCCAGCTAAACTTAGCATTTTCCATTTCAAATAATGAAGATCTTATATTCTTTCCATTTCTATTTGAGTTGAATAATATTAGGATTCCTGTCCAGGGTAATGAGTAGCAGATCTACTTAAGACCTTCTGAGGGGACTTCATCCTTTATAGAACATTCTGCTGTTCACAGCAATGTGTCTGGGGCTGTGAGATTATTTCAGCTCAATGTTTTTTAATAGGGGTGGGCATTTCTGATCATGTTTCATTTCAATTAATCAACAGGTTTGAGAAAGAGTACTCAATTAATCGGGGGTGGAGCTTAAGCAAGGGGTGGGGCGTGTGCGTCATAGTGACAGTTACAATATTTTAATTAAAGCCCTGTTAAAACATTATTGATAAAACAATGACAGGATTCATAAAATAATTAAATTAACACTGTTAAATTCTTAAAAATTACCATCAATAGTGGTTAACACAGTAAACTGTAAACACACGCTGACTTGACAGACTGTCTTTTAGTGAACAAGCGTATTTTTCATCAATCCTTGCAGTGACTGTTTTGTGTGACAGGACAGTATAGTGGGGCTCAACGTAATTAATTAAACGTTTAAAACTTTCACCTTCAACAAAACTAATAGGCAGCAAATCTTCTGCTGTTATTTCTGCAATTAGCTGTGTTACCTTCTCTGCTCTGCCTTTGTTGCATTTCTGTCTGAGGTGAAATCTCTTTTGCTCGTCTGACTGCTGGTAGCGGCATCGGGATCATCTGCTTTTTTGTGTTTGTGTGCAAGAGGGTAGTGCATCAAGCTCATTATGGAGTTGTAGACGAGGGTTGTTTTTTGTCAAGTTTTTCAAAGTGTTGCCAGACACCGCAGCGCACTTTAGAAGCCATATTCCCTCTGCAACTTCCCGCAGCCATAACCAATCAAATATCAGACTACCGCCCAAATACCAGCATAACCAATAAGAAAGAATGAAAGTAGTTTAATAAAAAATGTGTTTTTAAAGCCAATCGATCATCGTTTTCATGCTCGATCGTCGTTGATGCGTTCAAGTAATCGATTAACAGAGTACTCGTGCACATCCTATTTTTTAATGTAATCTCTGAAATTTAGCTCCAAAGTTAGCTGCTGCTAGTATGTCATTTCTCTGTGCAGATTTCCTGCTGAGCATCCCAAGAGTGTTTTATGCTTCAGCAGGATTTACCACAGGCTTTTCATAGTCTTAGTGAAAGTCCAGTTTGCTTAGCTATTACTCACTCAGTTACATTCAATTGAACATAGTCCTGCTGTGATCTGTTATGGGGATTTGCACAATATACGTTAAATGTATAAAGCTGTTTAATACTAACACTGGTGCTGTTTTATTGATGAATCAAGGCACAGCTGTTTTAGCTTTGCCACCAGTGCAGATTAATGAAGAGTCTGTCCAGCAGCAATACATCCTTTAAATCTTCTGCTCTCTGGGTGTTTGCATATTAAGATGGAATATGGTAGTTTTCCAAATTCTGTATATTAATATTCTCCCATTGTTGTATAATTTGCTGTTTCTTACAAAGGGCAATTTAATAATTAATAAACTAAATCTAATGTTTAAAGTCACTGGATGTCTTGGTTAATATGCTACCGTCATTTATTATGTTTATCATGTTATTTGTACACCTATTGTACAATTAGTATAACTTGTATGTACAACTCATATCTTATGTGGCAAAAAATAAACATTTCCAATAATAACAGGTATTCTATGTGCTTCTTGTGCTCTATGTCCTTTACTGTTCTTTATTTTTTATAAAACTGATTTGAAGCAATGCAATATTTTGAAAAGCGCTATATAAATAAGTTGGATTCAATTCAGTATTTTAATAAAGGAACATCTAAAAAACATCTTTAAATTTTGAGAGCCAGTGTTGTTTATTCTTAATTGGAACAGCAAGATTAGGGGCTGTTATCTGAACATATCGAGAAGTGGTAATTGCAGGACATTGTAAATTAACCATAACCTTTTGCTGTAGTATTTCCCAGGGACTGTCATCGGCAACCTCTAATTTCTCTTTTTAGCAGTTAGGTCGTAGTGGAACCCAGACTTTTTCTTTGAGTTATGGGCCAAAAGTGACAAATTATGAAAGAGGTGGTGCATAGAAGATGTGGATTATTGCTGTAGTATTTTTGAGTTATTGGAAGTTTCTCATGTTTCTGTTTCACACATGACAGGTGGATGAAGAGGAGTGATTTAAAAATTAAGAGAAAGTTATGACTCAAACTAAGGCTGTTCTTGCACTAGGCACGGTTGCCTTAAACTGTGCCTGTGTGTGATTGTCCCATCAAGCGGGCCAAAGCATGGTTCAGGGGTGAGGGTCTTTGCTGATGAATCAGCTGTAGACTCTGGAGATTGGGGGGTTGGGGGTCTCCACAGAAAAATAAATGATCACAGGAGATAAATGATCATGAAGGGGAGATTTACTTAAAGAATGTATATGATATATTCCTTGGATTTCAGAGCATTGAATCAGGTAGGTTACACTTTTTCGATAGTCCACTTTAGTCATGCAACTAACTGTAAGTATCTATGCAGCTACATGTCAACAAATTCTCATTAGAGTTTTAGTACACCGTTAGGGCTGACATGTACTTTCAAAGTTTTTTATGATGTCTGTTGGGCCACAAATCAAAAATAAAGATAAAATCATCAAACTAAAGAGTCAGACATTAGGGAGATGACAGGAAGTTAAATGTCTGAAGTGGAATAAGCTAGAGTTGTAGAGTCCATCTCT